>CAJHQP010002254.1:0-90393 GCA_905132765.1 Moricandia arvensis | reverse complement strand
TAAACTTGCTATGGCCTAAGGGCATCCACAATGGTGGATCCCAAATTGGGGTCCTTAAGTATTATTGTTGCCTTTTTTTTTTTTTTTAATTTTTTTGAATAGTGAAGAACTCTTGTCTAAAAATTGAGTCCAATGGTGGACTCCATTTTGGGATCCTTAAAAAAAAAAAATTTTTTTTTAAAAACATGAGAAATTTAACAATTTTTATTAATTGCATGATTAACTAGAAAGGTACAATATTTATTAAGCTTGATCATGAAATTTTCTTCCAAATATTTTCGACCAAATCGTATTTCAATTGCTCATGAATTCGTCGATCGCGAAGATCTCTCCGGATGGCAAGCACATTACCGAGATTTGATGGAATGTCGGTACCGTACGACATATCCACCCTTGAACTCCTTGATGACTCCCCTTCTTCAAATTCGGATGTATCGTACTGAGTGTGACGATCTCGTTCATTTCGACAATCATATTGTGCAGTATGATACTTGCTCTCATAATGTGCCCAATCTTTTCCCTATCCCATGAAAGAGCCGGGTTTTTCACGATCGCGAACCTAGCTTGCAATACTCCAAAAGCCCGTTCCACATCTTTTCGGGTTGATTCTTGAACTTGAGCAAATAACTGTGATTTAGGATCTTGAGGGAGTGAGATCGATTGGATAAATGTGGACCATTTTGGATATATACCGTCAGTGAGGTAGTACGGCAAATTATACATGTGTCCGTTGACGACGAACTCTACCCGGGGAGCTCGACCGTGTATAATATCATCAAAGACGGGAGACCGATCGAGGACATTAATATCGTTTAACGTACCTGGAGGACCAAAAAAAGCATGCCATATCCAAAGATCCTGTGACGCAACAGCCTCCAAGACAATTGTCGGTTTTGCTGAACCACGAGTGTACTGTCCTTTCCAAGCGGTTGGGCAATTTTTCCACTCCCAATGCATACAGTCAATGCTTCCTATCATTCCCGGGAACCCGCGTATCTCTCCAATATCAAGTAGTCGTTGGAGATCCTCACCGGTGGGTCTTCTTAGATACTCATCTCCAAATAACTGTATTACTGCATCAGTGAAATGATGTAGACACGAAAGAGCTGTGCTTTCACCAAGTCGGAGATATTCGTCAACTGCGTCAGCCGCGGAGCCGTAGGCGAGAAGCCGAATTGCAGCCGTACATTTTTGTAGTGGAGACAGGCCAAACCTCCCAGTTGCATCTCTTCTTTGTTTAAAGAATGGAAAGTTCTCTGAGAGGCGTTGGACAATACGCAAGAATAATTCCTTGTTCATACGGAAACGGCGTCTGAACATGTGTGCCGGGAATGTAGGATCTTCGCTAAAATAGTCATTCCATAACCGGTCGTGTCCTTCTTCGCGGTTCCGTTCTATATAACCACGTCTTTTTGATTTTTTGGGTTGGGCCTCAACGATGCGGTCGAATGTTTCATCGATTATTTCGTCAAAAACATTGTCCAATCTCTGATCAATTTCATCAGATGAAACTGACATGATCCTACAAAAAAAAAATGCGAATTAAGAGACAAAATTTATAAATTCCACATAGTATTCATTTGCAATTTTGAAGTTAATGATTCTACAAAGTAGATATTTTTTTAAATTCATATTTTTTAAGCAAGTAAACATATTCAAAAATGCAGTTACACGAAAAGATGGCTTCTGAAACTAAACGATGAAATTAGAACATTGGTTAATTAAGGTGTATTCTAGCAGATTTTGAAAACCGAATTATATGTATAACACAATATTTTGGGAGATACTCATTTGTGATTTATATAGTGATGATTATATAAAGTTGTCTTTATACAAAAGAACATATAAACATGACTTGAAGAACATATGAAAACAAGCATTTCAAATGTACACAACCTAAAAAGAACTTGTTTCACAACCTATTAAAGAGAACTTGGATTTGTACCTGTCTCGACAAGGATAGCAGTGCAGATGCAAGAAAGTAGAAGCAAGGTTTGATAGAGATTTAAGTAGGTTACAAAGAAGTTTTGATAGAGTTTACAAAGATAACTAGTACACTACAACTGAAAGGAGACTTAAGCTACAACAATACATATATAGAAGTGCAGTGAGAGCAAAAAACCCGTGACTTCTCCAATGCAACATCCATCCGTGACTTATCCACTGCAACATCGACCCGTGACTTCTCCAGTACAAGACAACCCCCGTGACTTCTCCACTGCAACCTGCCAAGAAAAATAGAGAGATATTAAAATCAACATATAGATGAAACTGGACAACTTGAACCAAGAATTTATTAGTACCTTTTACACAAGATGAAACTGGTCAGAGACTCGCTTTTAGTCCGTGTAAGCCAAACCTGCAGTTAGAAGAAGGGAAATTATTAGGAGAAATAAACTCAACATTTCTAATGGGGAAAGAAAACAAGCTGAATGAAATAAACTAACCAGCCAGCAGCAACGAAACCTAGTAGAGTTCCCAGAGCAGAAACACAGAAGACAAATCCCTTTGGTAGACATGGTTTCCTCTTAGCAGACTCGGACAATGTCTTCACAATCTTCATCAGCTTCTGGTCAGTCTCGAAGGCTTGCTCCTTCACCATACGAACTTGCCTCTGAATGTCACTCAACTCCTCCAATACGGCCACATCAAGCCATTTCCAGATATGGCAGTCTCCATCTTCGGTATTGTCACACGTGAAATACCTCCTCCCTGGATCCTTTGACGTGTAAGCCGTTGCAACAACCGGCTCAGCCCCACAGTAGCATACCTTTGGGACTCCGTCATCACACTCAGGTTGAGGTGGATACGCATCAGGGACCGCATTAGTCTCTGCTTCACCGGAGAAACCATCACATTCGCCTTGGAGAAGACAGCCATAGGCGAAATCACACTCATCTGATGAGGAGGGCTGTGAGTAACTGTAATCTTGACCCATTACCTGAAAACATTAACAAGTTGAATCATTAAAAATGAATTACATTATACTCATATTTCAAACGAGACAATTAAAATGTAGAGGCTCTTATTTATGGAGCACCATTTTTGTTCAAGTTTGAAACACAGACACACAAAAGCTAAATGTCAATTCGGAGCAAAATGAACAAAGCTAAATTCTAGCTTTTCTAACAATGAATACATGTTGAAACGTGTTTCAAACTTGGAGATATAGTGACACAAGTCCATAAATAGAGCCTTGGAGGATTTACGGAAGGATAAAACCCCAAACGAAGATTTTGGAATCGATTAAAACGAACATCGATTGTATAAACCCCAAATCAGAAGATACCGACCCCTAGGAAAATCGATTGACAAACCCTAATTAGTAAAAGCAGAAACCCTAAAATTTCCCCCAAATCGATTGCAAAACCAAATAAACCCTATACACTGATATGCTTCGAATACCAACCTTAATCAACAAGATGAAGGTAGATACTTACGATGATGGAAAGATTTGATCGGATTCGAGTGGCTTCGAGGGGATTCGAGAGGATTGGAGCACAAATCGCCGAAATCGCCTTTTGCTCTCTTCACCTTCTTTTTTTTTCGCAGATGATCGAGAAATGAAAGGTTTTTTTTTTCCTCTCGAACCAAACCGCTTTCTCGGCCCAATCCTTCTATGCCACGTCGATAAGGACTCGTCGTGAAAAGTATCAATTTAAGGATTGCTCCTTAACATTTTCTCTTTTCAAAACCGAGCCTCACACGTGTGGAGCACAATTCGAGACACAAGGACCCCGACTTTCATACCGTTGCGGCTGCTCTAACCTTATTAAGTTAGTGATGAACTTTAGGGCACGCCTCTGTTACTGGACTTCTTAAGCAATGTGTTGCGTTGCGCAAACTTACCTATCACGATAAAAATTAAGTGACAAAGGAGTGGTCAAGTAAATAAAATTAAGGTCATGTACGTTAAGTGTAAGACTTCCCTTTTCGATTAAATTTTATATTTCTCGACACACCGGAGCAAAGCAGAGCACCACCGGCTCACTTGCTCTTCGCGGTGAGTCTCTTAGTTAAATCAGTGAGATCATGCATAGGCTCGTTCCTCGATCTGGGTATCTTAATTCCGCGGAGTTGTTGCGAAAGTCGCGAGCTTTAAGTGCAAATTCGAAGACTTTAGCTGTAAACGGGAGCAGACGTGTCAGCAGTGAAGCAGAAAGAGTGCCGACAGAGTTCGATGTTGAGAAAGGAGCTGAAGTAGGTCTGCTTTTCTTTCACTTTCTCAAAGTTCTAATCTTGCAGTTACTTGGTCTCTGTTTCTATCTATGCTTCTCGCAGTTGGTGTTTTCATGTACATTAACTCTCTTATTTCGATTTGTAGGATCACATATCATACCTGTGGCATATTGGAGACAAGAACAGGTTTGTGTTCTGTCTCATTGTCGTTACTAAACGTAAGTCTTATTCATTGTCCTAAGCCCTGTTTGTGGAATCTTCTTTCTTTTGTTTTGTTTAGATATGCGTTGGAGATAGAGGAGATAAACCCTTTCGTTCGCCAGACACTGATGTGTACTTGTGCAACAGTTACATCAATGCTTATTTCGAGAAGGGAGATTCAGTCTCTGCGCGTAACCTGTTCGAAGAAATGACTCAGAAGAACTGTGTCACATGGGCATGTGTTGTTTCAGGGTATAACCGTAATGGAGAACATAGAGAAGCCTTATTGTTCTTGAGAAACATGATCAGAGAAAGAGTTTTCTCGAATCCATACGCTTTTGCTAGTGCTCTTAAAGCTTGTCAGGAGTTAGATTCTGTTGGGAAGCTTTTCGGGAGACAACTTCACGGCCTTATGTTCAAACTTTCCTATGCATTCAATGCAGTAGTTTCGAATGTTCTCATATCAATGTATTGGAAATGCATACGGTCTCTTAGTTGTGCTCTTCGTGTTTTCGATGACATAGAAGTTAAAAACTCTGTATCATGGAATTCAATCATATCTGTGTATTCAGGGGCTGGGAATTTTAGATATGCGTTTAAGATGTTCTCTAGCATGCAATGTGATGATTCTAGACCAACCGAGTACACTTTCGGTAGTCTTGTAACTGCTGCTTGTTCTTTGACTGAGTCAGATGTTAGTTTGGTCAAGCAGATCATGTGCACAATTCAGAAATCTGGTTTCTTCTCTGATCTTTTTGTTGGAAGTGGATTAGTGTGCGCGTTTGCAAAGTCTGGCTCATTGAGTTATGCTAGGAAGGTTTTTAATCAGATGGAAACAAGAAACGCGGTGACCTTGAACGGTCTAATGGTTGGTCTGGTGCGGCAGAAACGGGGAGAGGAAGCAACTAAGCTCTTTATGGATATGAAAAGCATGATTGATGTTAGTCCTGAGTCATACGTAAATCTCCTGAGCTCATTTCCTGAGTATTATCTAGCTGAGGAAGTAGGTCTAAGAAAAGGCAGAGAGGTTCATGGCCATGTAATAACAACTGGCTTAGTTGATTCATTGGTCGGTATTGGAAATGGCCTTGTTAATATGTATGCTAAGTGCGGCTCAATAGATGATGCTAGACGTGTTTTCTGTTTCATGATGGAGAAAGATTTAGTCTCCTGGAACTCCATGATCACTGGTCTTGACCAAAACGGCTGTTTTCAAGAAGCTTTGGAACGCTACCAAAGTATGAGACGACATGACATCATGCCTGGAAGTTTTACACTGATTAGTTCTCTAAGCTCATGCGCGAGCTTGAAGTGGGCTAAAGTAGGACAGCAGATTCATGGAGAAAGCCTCAGATTGGGGCTTGATTTGAATGTTTCGGTTTCAAATGCGCTTATCACACTCTATGCAGAGACAGGCTATGTCAATGAATGTCGGAGAATATTTTCCTTCATGCCAGAGCATGATCAGGTGTCTTGGAACTCCATGATAGGTGCTTTAGCTAGTTCAGAAGGGTCAGTACCTGAAGCAGTGTCATGTTTCATGAATGCGCTACGAGCGGGACAAAAACTTAACAGAATAACCTTTTCAAGCGTTCTTTCAGCTGTGTCATCTCTTTCATTCGGTGAACTCGGTAAGCAGATACATGCGCTAGCTTTAAAGTACAATATTACAGATGAAGCAACCATTGAGAATGCGCTTATAGCTTGTTATGGGAAGTGTGAGGAGATGGAAGAGTGCGAGAAGATATTTTCTAGAATGTCAGAGAGAAGAGATGATGTAACTTGGAACTCGATGATCTCGGGGTATGTACATAATGAGCTCCTTCCCGAGGCCTTGGACTTGGTATGTTATATGTTGCAGAGAGGTCAGAGATTAGATAATTTCATGTACGCGACGGTTCTTAGCGCGTTTGCTTCGGTTGCAACGCTAGAGCGTGGCATGGAAGTGCATGCTTGCTCGGTGAGAGCTTGTTTAGAATCTGATGTGGTAGTTGGGAGTGCACTCGTTGACATGTACTCCAAATGTGGAAGACTAGATTATGCTTTGAGTTTTTTCAACGCAATGCCTGTGAAGAATTCATATTCCTGGAACTCGATGATCTCGGGCTATGCACGGCATGGGCAAGGAGAAGAAGCTTTGAAGCTTTTTGAAAATATGAAGCTCGACGGCCAGACACCACCTGATCATGTTACATTCGTGGGAGTCTTGTCAGCTTGTAGTCACGCGGGTTTGGTTAAAGAAGGGTTTAAACATTTCGAATCTATGAGTGATTCTTATGGCTTATCTCCTAGGATTGAACACTTCTCATGCATGGCTGACTTGCTAGGCCGTGCAGGTGAGCTTGATAAGTTGGAAGAGTTCATTGATAAAATGCCGATGAAGCCTAATGTTCTCATATGGAGGACTGTACTAGGCGCCTGTTGCAGAGCAAATGGTCGTAAAGCAGAACTTGGGCGTAAAGCAGCAGAAATGCTCTTTCAACTGGAGCCAGAAAACGCTGTAAACTATGTGCTACTAGGTAACATGTATGCTGCTGGAGGAAGATGGGAAGATTTAGTAAAAGCGAGAAAGAAGATGAAAGATGCAGACGTGAAAAAAGAAGCTGGTTACAGTTGGGTCACCATGAAAGATGGAGTTCATATGTTTGTTGCTGGGGATAAATCACATGCAGACGCTGATTTGATCTACAAGAAGCTCAAGGAGCTCAATAGAAAGATGAGGGATGCAGGTTATGTGCCACAGACAGGATTCGCTTTGTATGATCTAGAGCAAGAGAACAAGGAAGAGATTCTGAGCTATCATAGCGAGAAGCTAGCTGTAGCTTTTGTTCTCATGACACAGAGGAACTCTACACTGCCCATCAGAATAATGAAGAACCTCAGAGTTTGCGGTGATTGCCATTCTGCTTTCAAGTATATATCAAAGATCGAAGGAAGACAGATAATTCTGAGAGATTCAAACAGGTTTCATCATTTTCAAGACGGTGAATGTTCATGCAAAGATTTCTGGTGATTCCATGAGTCTTAAAGGTAAGAAGACCATCAACCTCAAATAGAGATTCTTTCCAACGTTTTATTCATGTATGTTCTGTTTTTCAGGTGATTTTACTTGGATTCATTACTTATTTACTCAAACCTTCCTGCTTCTGGAAAGCGAAGTTGAGATGGAATCAAAGAAGTGAGTTGCATACAGTATGTGCTTTTCCTTTCTGTTAAAAGTTGAAAATCCATTTATACCAACAGCCTTTGATTTTGTTTGGCAAGTTAATACCCGTTATCTCTATTGTTGAAAAGATGTGTGAAGGAGCTCATATGATGGTTAGACCAATCATGCTCATTGATTGATTCATGATCAACCATGAACCATCTCAGTTGCGCTTGTGGGATCCCAAGATTCCAGAAAAGGTAACTTTCATTTCTATCTCTCTTCATATGCAATTTTGTTCTATAGGTTAACTTCCTTGAACAAGATACTCACCCTCGTTTGTGAATTGGTCAAAAAGGTATGTCGAAGATGTGGAGAGTAAGCTATTTTGAAGGCATGTGATAGAATGGACAGTGCCTGAAGGTGGAGGCTTTGCGTATTCCCTTACAAGATTCACTTTCTGGGACTCAACAAAACCATATTTTGCGCCTTTGTAATCGTAAAACTGTATGTAAGCAAATAGTGTTTCCTTTGTTAAAAAGGTAGTTTCATTTAACGTTCATGGGTAGACAGGAAGTACACTCTTGAGTGATTTAACAAAGCAAAAAGGAGATCATGCAGATGATTTGTTTTATTGAAACAAAAGAAAACTAGAGAGTATAAAATTATCCAAATTCACATTCATTTTACAGAGCCTTTTTCATCCAAATATCACAACGAAGGAAAAGAAAACAAAAGAAAAACGAAGAACTAGGAGCGTTTGGTTGCAGTAGCAGGACATAATCTGGGTCGGACACTTGAACATCTTACAAAAAAAAAACTCTTGTTCGGGTATGTTGTAGCATGCTAAACGGGGCTTTTGGCTCAAATCACCACCTACACAGTTTCACAACAAGTATGAGTTAGCGACACTGGCTTCTCTTAGCTTCCTTCCTCCACTTCCATTATACTTTTCTCCAACTCATAAAGCAGACAAATCACAAGTGAATCGTTTTTCTTTTACGAGCTTAAGGAATGTTACGGTATTAGAGGTATTATATGTACCATTCAAACTCTTTATCTAAGTTCTTCTCGGACAACAATTTTTAAGTCGAATTGTATTATTGCGATCAGATCGTTTTCGTGTGCTCAACAGTGAAGTTGCAACAACCCAAGAAGATCTTTCTATCTCGTAAATAGTAAGTCATTAGAGGAGAGTTTTGTGAGCTGAAGCAACGGTTGTTATATTCTATACAAGCAATCACAAAGTATGTACATATCAAATTTACGAAGCCAGACTTTACAAACTGAAATGCTACTAAGCAGCCGTTCATACGCTGTGATCTCCGAGACAACAAAATGGGTTTAAAGAAAAAGGAAGATCTACATTTGCTAAGTAGTACACTACTAGATAAGATGTTATGTGTGCTACTAAGCAACCGTTCATACGCTGTGATCTCCGAGACAACTAAATGGGGTTAAAGAAAAAGCAAGATCTACATTTGCTAAGTAGTACACTACTCGATAAGATGTTATGTGTATACTAATAGAATAGATGCACGGAAGAACACCAACAAATAGAGGATGTGTACATTCAACAAAGAAGTCCTATGCAGACTAAAACGCTATACTTTTTACTTCAAAAAATCAGTAGAAATGCATAATCGCTTACAAGATAAACAACAGAAAGTAAGCACAGGTATCATCATATGCCAGCAAGCAAGGATCAGACGAGTACTTTAATAAAGCATATATGCATTCAGCTTAATAATCAAGCAGTGCATAGGTGATGGAGATAAGATTACCTTATGATAGCGAGTGGTGCTACTTCAAGGCCCCTGTCCAGCCGGAGTACCTGAAGGTGGTTGCTGCTGATTCTGCTTAATCTGTTGGAGAAGGCTTGCTGCGAACTGTAGTGTTTTCTGGTACCTTTCGTCCTTCTCCCCATCTGTTGTACCCTGACCAGCCCCAGAGAGCATAGGCTGCAGCTGTTGTGCTTGGCTTTGTGGCTCTAAGTTCGACATGTCAGCTGGTGGTTGCATGGCAGCTTGAAATTGGGAAGGATTTAAGTTATGCGCCTGATTTGTTGTTACACCATGATAGTTAGCTTGCTGATAAGCTGGAACCGGACCATAATTTTGGCTTGGTACTGAAGCTTCTGGTTGGTATTGCTGTGTCATGGGCTGAGAAACAGGATGATTTGACGAACCCTGATTGTACATGGCATAGTTAGTATGAGACATCTGAGGAATGTTAGCAGATTGGCCTTGGTACTGCATGTTGCCATGGACCATTCCACTAGAGTAGTTGGGGTTGGGGTTGTTTGAAGCTGGAGGGTAACGCGGAGGAGGAGGAGGTAGTTGCCCGGCTGGATTGTACTGATTACCATATGATTGGAACGACTGATTTGAGGTATCATGGACTGTTTGCGGATCTCTACTCCAAGCTTGAGACGGTGCTTCTCCATTGTACTGAGGTACTGTGGAAGTAACTGATGAAGTGCCTGACATAGGTTGGTGACTCTGGGAGGCAGCAGGTTGAGAAGTAGCAGGGAGAAAAGATGCCAGAGTAGCTAAGAGCTCCGGAGTTAAACTAACCCCAGCTTGAGGCGCTGCATTGTTCGGCATCCTAAGAGGCTCGCTAACCGATGGTCTTGAAGGAGCTGTCAACTGTTCTGGTGCACCCCTCGGAGGATAAAAACTCTGACCGGTACTGGCAGGCGAATCCCGGGATTGATCCATATAAGACAGAGGATTAGACTGAGTTTCTTGTCTGTATGATGCTGCAACAGGAACGGCTGGTGGGGGCAACTTGAGAACAACACCATATAGCCGTTCTGGACCTGAAACTTTGAGTATATCAGTTAAGAAATCTGATGGAGGCACCAAGAACAAAGTTGTTCCATCATCTAATTTGGCAACTCCCGCTCGATCTTTTGAGCCAAGGTAGCGGAGAAATTCAGTGTAAGATGCAAAATCTTCTTCACTGTCTGGTAAGAAGTAAACTATCTCAAATCCAATGGCTTCAGTGTAATGTTTGGCGAGCATATCCAAACCAGTTCTTGCTGAACAATTGACGACCTCAGGGCTGTAAAACAATTTAGAAAAAAAAAGAGAGACCAACGTTAGCAATTGATTGCAACGTCATCAGTTAAATGTATTAGCACCACGCAAATTAAGACATCTCAGCACTATACAAGCAGTAGTAAACCTACAATTTCCTATCCAAAAGAAAACATATGAAAAGTTAAAATGCGTGTAGATATGGTACTCACAGCTTAGTCTCAATCCCCTTTCCAATAGGTACACAACGAGCACAACAGACGGGAGTTCCACCCTTGGCAATCATTCCTCTCCATATGTAATCAGAATCACCGTAACCACGGATAGGCCTAGCAGCAACTGAACCACGCCCAAACGACCTCTCATCTACACCCATTGGAGTAAAACCGTCCACCGATCCGTCCCTTCTGGTTCGTTTGCTTTCTCTGTCCAATAGAGCAGGATCATATCCTTCCCAAGAACCGGGGTTGGGCCTCATAGGGTTTCTCATACCTTGTGCAGGAGATGGGAGGATTCCATGTCCTGCTGGAGATGGGAGTATTCCGGTTCCATTTGGAGACGGTCTCCTCCAGTTTGGCTCCATACCAGCAACGTCATTGTATTCTGAAACATTATAAGAACGCTCATTGCTACATCTGAAGAGCTTCAGTGGAATGAGGAGAAAATACAAATGAAGGATGATTGATGAACATACCTGGCCTTGACCGTTTCACACCAGAATAAAAACTAGTATCATCTTGCTCAGGAGGTATCTCATCGTTTGAGTACATAATTGTGATTCTAGGATCTTTGAATAACCTCCCCTGTAGCCCTTCCTTGGCTTGGCGAGCTTCCTGCACGCTCCTAAACTCCACAAGTGAAAAATGCCTTGACGGGTAACTTTTTTTCCGCTCGATCTCACCAAAGAGTATCATTGCATTGTGTAGCATTTGCTCATCTATCTGAACAGAAGGAGGGTACCCAATCCACAGAACCTTACTTGGCTGGTCATCTCCTTTGGCATCTTCATGTGAGTGAGGATACTGTAAGCATATAAACAAAACGTCAAAGCCAATTAACAACATACACATATCAGCAAGCAGCAACAAGAAACAAACTGTTTTTTTTTTAACATTTAAAAATGAACCTGCGGCTTATGATTCACATTGCCATTCCTGTTATCGTAAGAACCAGCCCATTGTTCCTAGAGATAAAGAAAATGTAACTTGATTTCAGTAAAGAATAAAAGATGTTTTCATAGCATTTATCATACTATATGGTAACAAGAATGCTAACTTTTCTGGGGGCTTGTGAGCGGAGAAAATCAACGCGCAGATAGCTACCACCCATTCGCTTGCCATTCATGTTCCTTGCCCGTAAGGCAGAGTCAATGTCGTAATAATCAATGAAAGCGGTCTTGCGTTCCCTAAGAAACCTAAGATCCTCGATTTTTCCAAATTTACTGAACTCTTCTTCCAAGTCATCCTTTGAGACACTCGAGCTGATTCCGCCCACCCAAAGACTCTTACAAGGTTTTGCCTGCAAGAAAACACGAGAACGTTTTCAATAAGGCGGTACGATAATGGCATACCAATCATAGAATTTCGAATTTATCAAACATCAAGGAATAAACACACATCATAAAATAATTCCAAGAATACGTCACCATTTAATATCATTTGGTATTCTAAACACACAACTCTGCAAGGAAAATATATGACCGTTCTCTATCAATCAGTGTTAACAGTTTCTCCTGACTAAAACACACAGTCTGTTAGCAGGAGACATCAACACTATCGGCTATGCACTACTCTTTATCATTGCAGACTTGGCTGAGTCCCAAATAAAACAATCCCGGGAGTCTTTTGTCAAAAGCTCAAAGAGAGGAAAGGGAAATATCTCTTGATCACTGCAGAAGCTCGAAACCGACGAGACCTTAAAAACTGAAAGTGAAGAATCCTGGGAATCTCGTTGAAAAGGTCAAAGCCGGCGAGACCTTAAACACTGCATGTGTAGAAATCTCTGTCTTCATCACTGCAGACTGAATATACCAGACCGAGGAAGTCTCGTACAGAAAGCAACTCCCAAAGGAACTGAGCTGGGAAAGACGAGAATGTACGTACGGAAAGATACACAGAGGTAGACAGGATTATACGTTTCAGGAGACGTCACTTTCACTGTTTGAAAGTATTTCATCAATGACGTTTCTGACTGGTCGTGAAGAGATAAGAGTACCTCTGTGTATGCAAAACGACTTGGCCAAAGCTCTACGGATTACAAATTTCTTCACCCTGTTTGTTTCCAATTTCTCATTTTCTTTACTTGACGATGATCGGATATGCTTAGCTTCCCAATTTTTCACATAGCATTTACCTTTTGAGAGATTTCGGGTAAGGTTCGCAACAACAACTCATTCGTACTCAATCTTGTGAGAATAAAGCTAGAGTGGCCCATCTGCAGAGAACATGAATTCAGACTACAGTAGACGGCCGACTCAACGACTACTGAATTAACCTTTTACTGCAAAATTCTTCAACGAGTGTGTGTTTATGCATTCTTTTGCAGCTCACTCGCTAAGATTTATATTGCTTTCGACAAGTCGAGTATAAGCTCTCTGGCATGAGTTTGATTAGATCGTTGACATAAGGACACAAATTATTCAGAGGCCTGCGTTTCTCCTTTTTTACGTTTCGCTGTTAACTTGCAAATCAGCCACGCCAAGAAAAAGAAATAAATAGATCTAGACTTTGGTTGTGCTTTTGATTTGTATGAGGAGACTCAATCAACATATCTAAACCTAAAAGTATGAATCGGCACAGTGTAATCATTTGATAAGAAACAATCAAAGTTAATGAACAAACCTAGAGTGTGAATTTGCAAACACAGTGTCATCATCATTGATACGAGACAATCATAGTTAATAAACAAACCAAGATTTGATAAACCTAACGAATCCAAGAGATAAGAACAAACCGGTCGCGCGAATTGGATCGTCAACGGACTCCCGTTCAGATTCGCCCCTTGCAAAGCTTCCTTCGCCGCGACCGCTTCCTCCACGTGTCTGTAGTAGATAAACGCGAATCCACGTGAAGAATACGCCGTGATTCTGTCGATATCGCCGAACCTTCCGAACAACTCCGTCAGATCTGACTCCGTCGTATCCATCGTCAGGCTACCGACCCAGAGGTTGTTCGATGTGAAACCGGAATCATCGGATTCACGTCCTCTGAAAGGCTTCATAGCTGCCGCCATCGCCACAGAGGTATGGGTTGAATCAATCGGCGATACTAAGACTCAGAATTCGAATATCCACGAGATGGAAACGAGAGATGGATTGTGCGATGAATCGATAGTACGTTGAGATAGAAAACAATCAGAGAGAGAGAGAGAGAGAGAGGGATGCGTCTTCAAATCGTACCTAAAGAGAAGACGAGAGAACCCTAGGTTGAGATTGAAGATAGAGAGATAAAGAGCGGACCTATCCAGGCGGCGTCTCTTTAATAGGATAAATAAATAAATAAATATTATTTTTATTTCTTTCTGGATTCTGCGAAGTAAGATCGAAACGGTGCGTTTTAGAATAGTCATGGCAAATTCGTAACCACGAAATTGTGTGAGTAAGAATTATTGTTCATCTGTCAATAAGGATTACAGTCTGAAAATAAGGATTTTTAATAGCATCTTTGCCGTTCATTAATAACTGATGTTAGTCTCTGAGATTGTTCCCTTTCCTGGGCTTGGAAGCTTTTCACATGAACATTGGTTTAGATGAACCATCAGGTAGAGGCAGATTCTTCAGCACCATTTCTTTAAGAGCTGTTAAGCATTCGTTGAAGATCCGGGCTAGGTGAGAGAGCTCAAGCTCGTATTGCTCGTAGATGAAGAAAGCAGTGAACGAGAATGACATCGCTGTTTTAAGTAAATCGTTCAATGTTATGGTCAGAAAAAGAGTAATGGATATGGAAGATATGTAGAAAAAACACGAAAGCTTTGTGTACCTGTGAAGAGAAATGTTGCCAAGGAACGGGATACGATTAGTTTGAGGAGATATAGTGATCCCGCAATCTGTTTTTTGATTCGAGTCAAGTGAGTTTTTGTCATGTTTGGTGAGCATTAGAGAAGTGCGTAGTATGTAAAATTGTACCTTGAAGAACTTGATCCAGTCTCCTCCTTTGCTTAAGGAATTTAAACTGTGAACTCCGTGGTTCCATATAACTACGATATCCCTGCTAAGATCTCTCACTGCAGACTCCGGGATCTCGAACCTCCATGGAGGTATTTTCTTGACTTGAAGAAACCCAAAGCTGTCGAAAAAGCAATATTTGTCAATTAAATGATCATTGATTTCAAAAGATAAACATACATACATACATGGATGCATCATAGTTTGCTAAGACGATTCTAGTATCACAAAACACGTTCACTGTTTTCTAGTATTTGGAACCAGTACTTACATCTTTGACGGCACAAAAGCGAGTCCATAGAGAGCAACAGCAAGTACAAACAGAAGTTGGGCTGCAGACGAAGTAAATGTGCTTCCAGAAGAGAAGAACCAGTAATATAACAAGTTGAAGAAAACAAAAGAAACAAATGTATTCTTCTCATTTCTCCACAACAAGATGTCTGCAACTGCATAAACATAAAATTAAAAAAAAAGGGTCAATTTTTGCATAGACAGGGTGTGGATAAAATTCAATTATGCATTAAATGTAGATGAACTGAGCAGATACATCAGCATGTTTTAGATTTCTAGAAGCAAGGAATCTGAGTTAAGAGTAGAGATAGATTCTTTTCAGGTTAAGCCTTATCTGCATGCAATATGCATCATATCCGTAGCTGAATAAGAAACAGACTTAAAGCAATGTAGCGGGATACTTACCCAAGAACATATCAATCTAACATTATAATTGTTAATGAGGAGATGGTTCTAACCTTTTCCACAACCAAGAAACTGATCTGCTTTAGATTGAATGGCCGTATCATCAGAATTCTCAAGATCGCGAGAGAACCACTGAACCGTTGATGCAATACCATCCTATGAATCCAACAAGAACTATTGTGACCAAGGGTGCTATGATGAAGCGGACTATTATCTAAATTACACTCACTTCAAGTGTCACAACAGGTGTGTAACCAAGATGCTTCTTAGCAGCATTGCAGTTAAAAGTTCTCGTTGAGGAAGCTAATAGAGCAAACCGATGAGCTGTGTCATAATAACTCCCAGTACCCTTCTTTTCTTGTGTCCATTTAAGAAGTGACAAGACAAACGAAACCAGCCCAACCGGAAGTTTAGTGGATGGTCTGCAATAAAAAACAAGAAAAGTACCAAATCAGGCAAACCAGAAACATGGATTTAAGGATCTGAAATTTTTCAAAATGATCAAATACCCTAGGAAATAAGAGAATGAAAACATGTACGACCATGTACAAGAAAGTAAATATATAACACAGAGAAACATCATATAAATATCTGTTAGAAAAAAGATAATAAATATGGCCCTACTCGAAACAGTCCCACGAGGTAAGGTAGTTCGTGATATTTATGATCAGAAAGATGATAAGAATACAGATGCTTAAAGAAGGAAACATTCAGGAAGGGTTCAGAACTCTGACGGATCTATGTTCATGCTGAAGCAGACACATGAGAATCAGTAAACATCATACTGAAGGAATTCCAAACAGGTTTTTTTTGATCGACAACTATTTAAATGTTCATTTACCTTGGGTATCCCAAACCTTCAACTATGTGGCTTACAAAGTCCCAGAATTTGACAGGCTTGAGGTTAGTGATAAAGAATTCCTACAAATAATCAGCAAGAAAAACTTCATCAGACATAAAGGTTGTGCGCTTTCAGGAGTGGTTTAGCAACTACGTGTGCGTCGGGGTTACCTTTCCAGCCACAGATTCCATATGTGTATCTAAAGCTTCTACGGCACAAATATGTGCATGAGCAACGTTGTCAGAGTAAGTGAAATCAGACATATTTTCACCATTCCCCATTTTAAACTGAAACATTGAAAACGAAGACAGTCACTCCTCAAATAAAAGAAAAACCGAAGGTCATGGAATATGCCATCCAAAGAGGATTACAACAAGTCATCATAATATGATAAAATGGTAATGTATCTAACTGACGAAGTGTCTACCATGTCAGATCTTTTGACAAACTCAGAATATAAGGTGAGCTGAGGCAAGAACAAAATTAAGGACACAAACAGTTAAAGGGTCTATCTAGCTTACTGATGCAAAGAAAATCAGAACAAAACGATTCTCATGATATATAGAGTCAAACCTTGGCATATCCGGATTTGGCTAGATTCACGAGGAAAGGTACAAACTCCGTGTCACCAGGTCCAAACACAATGCTAGAGCGAAGTGCACAAGTTAAGAGACCATCACGGTTGTTAGCAAACTTAATCAACGCTTCCGCTTGAGCTTTGAAGTCTGTCAGCATGGATGGGAACTACAACAAAATCAGACCAAAACAGATATCATTCCTGAACAAAGAACAAAGGAAAAAAAAACAATCTTCCTCAGGGATTACCTTCAAAGGACGTCTCAAGGACTCATCACCATCACGAATAGGTTCAGAACCGTCAAACACAACATCAGCTGTACTGTTGTAGATAAGTTTTCTAACCCCAGACTCACGACAAGCTGAAATCACATTTCTCGTCCCTGTTGGAGTAAAAAAAAAAACTCGATTACACACTCAAATTCAACTATGTTATTGGTATAAAACGAATGAAGTCTTTACCTTGAACCAAAAGCTTGTAGCAATAAAAGTAATCATGGGAACGTAAATCATCAGCTCCCATGTAGAACACTACATATGAACCTTCAGTAACTGCAACGTCACAATCAAAGCATAAATGCATTATACTCAAATCATAACCCAAACACCGATCTATTCTCACTCTAACGTGCAAACATCCATGATCCAAACGATAACTGCAAAGGAATATAAGAACGAAAACAACCTTTAACGATCTGAGGTTTATCACGAACATCAACGCAGTGATACGATGCGCGGCCCGAGGAGAGAGCGTCAACGAGGACCGAATCGGACTCGTCGAGATTGAGAGTCTGAGCGGAATCAGCGACTCGGACTGTCCAGTTTCCGAGTCGAAGCAATCTGGAGACGAGCGATCGGCCAACGAACCCTAGGCCGTTGAGGACGACACAGGTGTTGAGTCGCGAATCGTAACGAACGGCGTCTTCCTCCATTGTTATCGTACTTATCACCTTCTCTCTCTCTATGTAACTCGCGAGTCAACTCGGAGAAGAAGGACGAGTCGAGGTATGGGTGCAGCAAATTGCAGAAAGAAGCTGAATCGTATTGGTTAAGGGTTTGTTTGGCGGGCAGATCATAAGATTGTAACCTCTCCACTATCGAAAACTTTATTAGCGTTTTCTCTTTATTATTAGGGTATTGTAAATATAGTTCACTATGTAATTACATTAATTAAATAACTGATTTACTCTGTTAATTTTATATATTTTTATTTATTAATCGCATTTTAGAAATTCAAACCTTATGATCTAAAATACTAATAAAATATACTTCATGTAAGATAATATAAAGAATATTTGCTGATTACAAAGTATGTAAATAAAAAAATTTATATACGCACGCTTGAGTTGTCACGTCTAGAGTATGGTGAGCTATGTCCATCAACCCACCAAACAAATGATTCCCAGTTTGAGATTTGGTAAGCGTTTGAAGAGGGACAGTGTATTGCAACATAAGCAAAACCAAAAAAAAAAACAAAATCATATATTACATTTTAAATTCCATTAGTAACTGAGCTGAACTATATATTTAAGATGATATTTTTTTTTGGTTTTGAATATAACATATTCAAATGATTACTGAAAAAAAGCTGAAAACATATGATATATTTGATCTTTGCAGCTGATTATGACTTTTAACTATACAATAAGAAAGATAACCCCCAAGCTTCTTTAGAAACGGTCTCTTGCTCTGTGTATTCGACGCAATGCTTCTGCATCGTTTGCTGAGTCTGGAATGCTTAAAGATCTGCGGATCTCTTTGCTTGATGTTCTGAGGAATGGGTTACACGCTTTCTCCACCTTTACAGTCGTTGGAATCTATAGACCAAAGAAACATGTAAATTCAATCCACATGGAGGTTTACTGAGAGAGGAAGAAGAGAGGAGAGAAGATATAATATTACCGATGGGAGGCCTTGGCTGCGAAGATGGGCGACTCTGGTTGCATATGACTGAAGAGTTTCATTTTTTGGTTCTATGGATAGTGCAAACTTGACATTGCCCTGTATCATGGAGGACATATAAATATACATATAGTTTGCTTCGAGTTGAATAATGTGAGATATGAGTACGGTACTTATGTGTGAAAACTTACTGCTGTGTTTTCTCGACCGCAGTATATATTTGTATCATCTGGTAAAGACACAATCTTTTGGAATGATGAAAGCATCTGAGACAGGCAAAAAACGGGTCTTATAAGTCACATGGTAAATTTGCTTTGGGAAAGAAACGATGAAGTTTAGATAAATTTTTGACACAAGAAATGAACCAAAACAGAGCTACCAGTGCAGATAGAAAAGGTAGAATATTACCTGCTCGGGGGTACCTTCTGAGAGGGTTCCACAGGATAAACTATGTATCAAGTCTCCTGTGAATATTGTGGCTGACCCGGGAAAGTAGAAGCTAATATGGCCTGCTTGAGAAAAAGAACAATTAAGAGACGCCAAATATTCAAGAAGTTTTGACTAGTTTTTCAACACTTAAAAGATGAAACGAGAGCAGTAACACAGTGTGTATCGAGAATAACAAATAAGTTACTAAAGACGTGGTCCAAGAAACGTTTCTAAGGTTGCCAATATTTGACTGTAGAGATATGTTTTTAACTGTAGAGGTGGCTACAAACCTTGTGTGTGGCCAGGAGTGTCAATTACCCGAACCTCATGGCCAGCAAACATCCACTTATCACTCTCCTTCAGAAGTATGTCAATTCCAGGAATCCTATCCTTATCCACAGCTGAGCCAATCACCTGTTCGAAACACAAGTCACATACAAACACTTTAGAATACATCACTGAAGCAACAAGAAAGGAACAACAAAACAAATAGCCAGTGGACTAGCAGAGTAGATATCCAATCCTTTTAAAACTGTAAAAGCTTCTAAGCCCAGAAAGTCATTATTTCTGGTTTAGACTAACACTTTACAACATCTTAAAACCAATCCATTATATTGTAGAGCTCTTTGTTTCACAGCTATCCGAAGCAAGGGATACTCCAAGTGATGATAAAGAGAGGGCTAACTTGCACACAGAGCAGAAAGAAATGAAATACTTATACAACTTTAAACCGAAGATAGTAAGCATCCCATTACCTTTGCACCATACCTTGCTTTCAGCTCAGCATTCCCCCCTATATGATCATCATGATGATGAGTATTTAATATATAAGTCAAGTTCCAATTTTTCCTGCTCAATGCCTCTATAACAGGCGCAGCCTCAGAAGGATCAACAACTCCAACCGTGCCAGTGTCTTCATCGTGCAAAAGATAAGCATAGTTCTCCTTACTACACGGCACCTGAAACACCACCGAAAAAATTAGAAACAAACAAAGACATTGAAATGTCACAAGTGATGTTAAGGCAAAGCAATACACTAACCAGTTCAATTTTTAACGAAGAAGGCATGTTGGAGATGCTACAAAAGTGAGTAATCTTAAGTGTTTTTCTAGCTCCACGAAGTGTTTTGAGGGGCATGGAGAATAACCACATAACTCCGTATAACAAGCTTTTTCTCAGGCAAAGATGTCTCAAACCAGGCCACACGCAAAGCTGGCCTCCAATCTGTTTCATGGATCCAATCAAAAAAAAAAATTATACAAAACAATCTAACAGCCAAAAAAAAAGACCAAACACATTTGTCTGAACAGCTTAGATATAATTCAAACCGCAAATCTTCACCGTAACGAGACAAAACATAAGATAGTCGATGCCTAGTTTCAGCTACAGAGATTGATCTTAGGCTTTAAATCTCATACCAACCATCTTAAAACCAGATCGGAATTACAATCAACAGTTTACGAACAAAGAGTGAATCAAAGGAGAGAGAGAGAGAGATGAACCCTAGAAGAAGAAGAAGGAAGCGATGAGTTGTTGTTGTTGGTAGATGAAGAAGCTTTGGAGAATATAGGCATCCTCTACTTCTCTCTAGATTAGAGATGATCGATTATAACTTCTTCGAAGAAGGCTTATTACCTTAAGAGAAATTGCTTGGAGAAAGCAGGTGGAATTTCGCTTGAGCTGTGATGACGAGTCTGCGACTTGGACACAGGAAAGACGTCAGAGCTATAGACACAACACAGCTTTGGGTTTTTTTTTTTTTATAATTTATTTAACTTTCGTTTTCACTTTTAAGTCAGATTTTAATTTAATATAATAGCTCAACTACTAATTGTTCGGTGTTATTATCACATACTCTTAATTCATAAATATTAGTTATAAAATATTCGACTCACGCGGAAACTATACCTTTTTGGAATTAGTAGTTGTATTTTGAAAGGGTAATCAAATTTTAACTTTATTTTTATTGCTTTTTAACGGTTGTTCCATTAAATTATTTTTTTGCTAGTTCGGATTCCCTTTTGGAAGGAAAGAGAAGAAACATTTCCTTTTGGGCCGACGTCTAAAATAAGATAGAAAAGAAAGATTCTATTTGGTCACATTATTTAATAGTTTGCTGGTTTGGTTAAATGGTTATTTCTGTACATATTCATTTGGGTTTGTATATGTTTTTTACTTTTACTGGCTTTATTAAATTTTAATTTCAGTTTCTCTTTTCCATATGTTTGTATTTTTAGTACATATCTTTTCGGCAACTAGTTGAGTACAAGTAAATCACCGCAGGTGAAGGTGTGATTAGTCCAGCCCATTAACATAAATTGGACTAGAACAACAGCTACCAGCCCAATAGTTTCAAATCCAAAAGCCCATTTGCAATAAGCAAGCATATCAAACACAGCATTACAAGTTATCTTCTTGAGGGATGTTCATGTTGTCAACAGAACGAGTAACTCAGTTAACAAATCTGAGTTCCGGTAATAAATTCTAAAGGTTGTGTAATTAATCGTGGAGGTATTGGACTAATATGCAATTAAATTTTTTTAATCCAGAGCGAGAAGGTATTTGATTTTCTGAAACAAAAAAAAAAGATCATCCAACAACATAATAAATTACTCAAAATAGTTTAACTAAACAAAAACATTTTCTCATATGGATTCATCATAACAACGGGCTTCATCTTCAAAGGTCTTGTACACTCAAACCTGAAAAAATAGTTACAATTAATGGCAAACATATAAGTCAACATGCGAATCCTAACAAATGATATGAAGTGCGACATTGTTTTGTGTAAAGTTGTAGAACAATAGAATAGCTGAGTTTTAAAAGATTAAAAGCAAAACCTGGAGGAAGAGACTGCTTAAGCTTGTCAGCTTTCTCTTGGTCAAAGACACAGAGAGTGTAGAGGTACTTTGAGCATCTGACCTTGAACTTTACAATGTCTTTGCTTCTCTTAATCTTCACTGATCGAGCATCTTTCCTTCTTGCTGTCAAAAGGAAGTCCTTGATCTCGTGGATTTGCTTAGGCTGCACATCATATATCATTCAATCAATCATCATCATGTTTATAATTCCAATTAACAGCTAAGATGAACAGAGGAAACAACACGAATACAGCAAAACAACATTTTAGCAGAACAAGTTCTATGTTACCTACATGTTTGACTTAGATTAATAATCCAATCAACAAGCGATAATTAAGCTAAAATGAAACAAAAACACGAATCATAAACATCAACAGCTAGATGCTTTCCACACAAATGAAAGGAGATCGAAAGACGGTGAAAACGTACCATGGTCGGATCTGTTGTGTAAGCTAGCCGCCTTTCACAGAGAGCAAGAACAGAACCTTCAATAAACACACTCCTAGCGAGATATAGAAACCAAAACCCTAGACTTTAACAATTAAATACCATATTTACCCTTTAGCCCATTTATTAAACATTCTTCATAGTGGGCTTCGGTCCAATCAGGTAGTAGAAAGTTCACGTTGACTTTTCTATGTTTCTTACATTTAGATCCTTTTAGTTTTTCTTTTACTATTCTCTTACCCAAAGTTTCACTCCTACTAACGAAATCCCCAGAAGACATTACATTTGTTGAAAGAAAAAAAAAAGATTCAACTACAGGTTAGTGAGGTCTTAATGCTTCCAAGCCATGGAGTGCCCATCTTCACTGTAAGGCTCAAGAAATCCAATAAACTGCAAAAATAAACAGAAACAAAACACTTTCACCAATCATAACATAAGAGAAAAAGTTTCTGAGTTTCATAAAAGCTAATAATATACTTTGCTTCCATCTCGAGACCAACGTGCTCCATATCCTTGAACTACTCTTATCTCAAACACTTCCCCGTGTGGTGGAACTATATGTATGTTCTTCCAGCAACACTGGCCAATGAAGCTATTGATTATGTCCATGGCAAGCCTATTTTTATCTGAATCTGTGAGAAAAGGAAATGAAGAGCAAGATTCATATATAGAGAAGCATCAGTGAGTGTGTCTGATAAGTTTGCTATTTACTTACCGGATCCAGAAAGAACACCCCAATATCTGTCGCTACTTCGATCAACATGCTTGGACAATGCTCTAGCTCCATGGCTCAGTCTACAACCTCTTACCTCAACAAAACGAGAAAAAGAAACCAAAAAGATTCTTAACTATATGTCACAAAGCCTAACTACAATGTATCGATAAGCTTCAGTTAGCAATGGAACTATATCCAAGTATTTGTGGTACCTTTGGCTTATATGGAAGCATAAACGAAGAGAGTAGAACTGATCTTGGAGGAGGCAGAGCATGAGAAATAGATCCAATGGTGTGGGAAAGGCCCAGAAGGCTTTGCACACCCGTGTAACTCAAACCCTGTAATGTTCAATATAGTTTTTGAAAGAAACACAGATAAAGAATCATATCAACAGACAACAGCACAAGTATAGAACGCACAGAGAGAATGTGTGACAAAGCTACACAAGGCTGAGAAACTGATTTACTAAGATGGATTGAGACAACACCATTGTTCTTCTCTTGATCAACATCATACCACTTCTTAAACATTTGCATACCTAAGAATGTAAACACCGCTGAAACATAACTTATACAGAAGGTAATGGCTAGGGATCGAGGTAAAGAAAAAGCTTACCTTCTTCAAGTGTATTAGTACCAGGAAAGACTTTCTCTGGACTCTCGGCTTTTAACAGCTCGTAGAAAGATGAAAACTCGTGTATTTCCTATATATTAAGAAGAGGATCTATCACAAGAAGTCTATTGAAAAAGAAAATTAAAACGATGTGAGATTTATATCTCTCACCATCACCTCAAACATGAGACATTTATTTATCATAACCAGAGACCCTCGTTGTTGTAGTCTGAAGAATGCAAACAACACTTGTGAACACAACATTCACAAAGGTTTGAATCATGCTCAGTAACTTTTCACTTCCCATACCTATAGTACTCCGATTCAAAACACCTTGCCTCAACTGTTTTGGCACCATCTAATGTATCCATTCATATTAAGCAACACAGAAGCTCATCAAGAACTTGATGTTGACATTGGCAAGCGGTTTAAAGCACATAAAAAGGAAGATTGTACCTTTCATGAGGGAGAATAAGGGCTCTTGAACATGAATCTCACAAGCTATAGACTTCAAGGCCTGTTAGAATATTGCAAAGGGAACAATCAAAAGCAAGCAAAAAATGTAAGCATTGATGACTCTTGATCATCCTAAGCAAAAGAAAGTACTATGAGACTCACGTTGACTAACTCAGAACCCTTTTGGATTATCAACTTGCTCCACGCATCCTCTTTCTCCTTCAACCAGATAACCTCTTTCCCCAACGAGATCTTCTCAAAAGCTCCACAAAAACAGCCAGAAGCAATTGATTTCAGCAGACTCAAAGCAAGACGCTTGTACAAAGGATACTCAGGAACACCTGCTAATGCTTCTACAGTATCTGCATCTACACAAGGCTTGACTATAATTCAAAAGATAACGAACAGTAAACAAATGGGTTTTGCAAAGGAGGTCCGATTCAATCACCGGCGTGAAGAAGCGAGTCGCCGGAAAGAAGACCGGAGCAGAAATCTCCGGTAAGCTCTAAATCGAAATCTACACGGTGAGTAAGTGTGAACTTCACCATTTCCTCTATACAATCTCTCAGTCTATCCATCTTCGCTCAATCGTCACAAAGTTCAATACTTTTTCTCGAAGTTATGATTCTCTGAACAAAAAGTTTGCTTTTTTATATATGAGCATGAAAAAAAATCAAAAAACTTTTATTTTTGACTTGTGTGACATTTAACAATAGAAAAGCTTTTTTTCAATCAAAGATTCTTGATTGACATTACATCAGCTAATTAGAAAGATCTAAACTTGTGTTCTAAGCTAGGGCTTGAAACAAGAAAACCTAATAACTGAAAAGGACAAAAACAAAAAGACTCATTCATGGTTGCTTTGGTGAAGTTCAGGGAAGAATGATTGAACTAAGTAGCTGATCATGATCAAAGCTCAATATCTCTGGACATGGTTGCTTTGGTGAAGTTGAGAGATGAAGGATTGAATCAAGTAGCTCATCATGATCAACGCTCAGTTTCTCAGGCCATGGCATACGCGTCATCGGCTCTGGCGCATTCTCATGCAAGCTGTAGTTTCAAAACCAAAAAGTTATGTTATAGGCAAAGCCATGTTGCAGAGTTTATATAAAGTTATATATTACATACTTTTTGAGAAGATTCTGGATGTTTTCACGAGTTTTGTAGAAGAGTGTTAAGTTCTCTACTAACTGCAAGAGAGGAAACATGTAAGATAACTTCTCTTTCAATCTAAGTTTTGTGATTTGAAGGGATCTGTACTGCATTACACTTGAGGAGGATGTGAGATTTGCAGAGATCTGATTGAGGAATAGCTCATTCTGTCTAAGAAGCTCAACGATGATCCCTGCATATCATGAAACGTATATTTATTGATATTTCCAAATCTGTTGTTTGGATAAGATCTCATTGTCTGAAATCTTGAAACATCCTTAAGAATAGGCTATACTTACCATCTTCTTCTCTAAGAAGAAGTGGAGCTGAGTTTGAAGCCACCACCGTATCTATAATCTCCTCCTAAAGATATCAAACATGAAACAGAGATTTACATCAACAAGATATGAAGTTAAGTTTAAACCAGCAGATAAAACACAGAACATAGAGAGGTTCTATGTTTTAAGAACCTTGTAGTCAACACTGGCTCCTCCCCACCCATTATGATCTTCTTTTCTTCTCTTGTTACTATCCTTCTTCTGCTAGGATAAACAGATGAAACTAAATTAGTAACCTAACTTGAGGAACAAGGAAAAGGATAAGAAAGCTTTACATGCATCCATCTGCAACGCATAGCAACGTCTCTAACGGTCTTGTACTGAAGCTCTGACGCTATTTTCGCGTAACGTGTAACACTCGTCTCCGAGGAATATCTTCGTGGGAATTAAAAAAAAAAGAAGAAAAAAGGAATCAAGAAACCTAGTAACGATTGATGAATCTTCTATATAAGTTGATCGAAAGAAAGTGACTAACCTAACAAGACCATCTTCGAGAATAGCTTGTTCTTCAGAGCTCCAATTCATGGCCATACCTGTGTCGTGTTTCATATCTGAGCTTTCCGGAGACATCGTGGAGTTGCTGATGTAAGTGTTTTGGTGATTCATATCACCGTTTGACCATGAATGATTCGCCATCAACAAATACAACCCCAAAGAAGACTAAACTGTGGAAGATACAGATAAACCCTAGCTCCGGATAATAAGCAAGTCTAGATGATAGTGTTGAAGAATGAATAATTAAATAATTAACAACTTTATATGTAACCCGGAAAAAACTAATTAATAATAAATTTAAAGCTAATCGTTGAAAGTGACTCGTGTTAATTTGGTAATGGAGAGTTGCTTACGTTTTATTTTTTATTTAGTAGTTAACAATAATTAAATTATACTTAATTAGAAGCTGTATGTGTTTGTGAAGTAGTTAGGTTTCCATGATTAGAAATACAACTATAAATGTCTGCTTAACCAGAAAAAAACTATTCAAAATCATCGTGCACTATTATCGTAGACCAGAAACATAATTAGTATATTCTCATGGATGTTTGTGTTCATATAAGAGTTTACAATAATGTGACAAGAAAGAACATGATATTAGTTTTATGTGATATTCATATATTTAGATTTTACGATTCATACATATTTGCATGCAGTGGCATGGCATCATAAAACAAGTCCAAGGATTATAGCATTTTTTTATGTGTAATGATCTTGAAGTTATAGATTGTGAATAATTGTGATTATGTGCATATGCATAATGCATTTGGAGCACAAAGAATGGAAACTGCCAACCATTCATGTGTCAGCGACTAATTATTAATCAGGAGTTTCCAGCTGTTTTAATTCGTATCAATATGACATCCTCTCATGTCGTAATTTTTTTGTATTTTCTTACAAGCGTTGTTATAGAAAAAAATTTGCATTGATTTTATTCTCTAATTTATTTTTTATTAATTAAATATAGTTAGGTGTATGAGGAATGATATTTTATATAAAAATATGTAAAATTAAATGTTTTTTAATTTGTGTGCACAAAGTCTAAAAAATACTTAAAACAAAATGGATGAAATAGTTTTTTTATATATTATTAAAAAATTATAAGCTTATTATAGTTGTTATATATAGGTAAGAATTTTTTTAAAAGTAATTAATCAAATTAGAATTAACTATGCACAACTTTTTTCAGGACATAAACAAAAACATGTAAGTTTCAAAAAAAACATGTAGATGAACTAGTTCGATATAAATTAAATTAAAACTATAGAATTGTATAGAAAAATCAAGTAAACAAAAAAAATGTGTTATCATCTTTTCGGAAACTCAAATATTGTAGATAATTTTTTTTAATACGAATTGAGTTTAGGTGGCGATAATTATAACTACAACTCCAAATAGCAGTAATTACAACAGCAATTGCAAAAAAAAAATTACAAATAAAAAAAGAAAGAAAAAAAATGAGATCTCATAATTCATTTTTGCGTATCCAATTTTCTACATAATAATAAATACGAACAAAGGAGACATGAGATCTCATACTTTTATTTTATTTTTGCTAAATGATGAGATCTCATAATTATGCATAGAAAATAAAACAACGCGCAGGATCCGAGTCAAGATCAGAGTGTAGCACGTTGCTTCACTATCTGATGATCATAACATAAATTCTATACATATATAAACACACTTGCTTAATACTCTAAGGTATTAAGCGTATAATATTAGTTCTCAAGAAATTCATACTTTTAGTACAAAAAACCAATCGTATTAAAAGCCTTATTTTATGCTCTTTTGACCTTTGCTTCTTACATGTCACATAACATCTTCATACACTAAACCATCAACTCTTAAATTCAACCGATCTGATCTTTTTTCCCTTCCTATATATCATGGTAATTTAGTATTGGCCATCCAGTATTCTGTTTGGTTTCTAAACTTTTCGGTTTAAAATTATCAAATTTACAATAAAAATTATTACTCGGTTCGGAAGAATATAGATTTGGATTCAGTTTAGTAGAACGTTCGGTTTGAACCAGTCAAGGTTTATTTGTAACTTTGTATATAGAAAAACGGAAACTGAGCCGGTCTGTTTCTTCTTCAGTTTGATCTTTGAATCGGTTTATTTCAAGGTAGTCCTAAACCGGGATTACATTCAGTGGGGAGAACACACATTGCAGCTACATAGTTGTCCGTCTCTACAATTTTATCAATACCGGTAAACCAAGGCCGAGTATGAACAACTCTTTCCTCTCTGAAGTGGCAAGGCAATGTCCACCAAGAACGAGGAAAGGCCAGACCGATCCACTTGTGTACCTAAACCCCGGGACTCAGGCTCAAAACACAGCTTCACAAGCTCATTATACTCGCGGAATCTATCAAACAACTCTGTTCTCCAAATAGATCAACAACTGCTTTACAATGATGACACAAAGCACCTCACTGCGGAGCTCTAGAGAGTTTTGAGGATAGATACGAAGAGACTTCAAGCTTAGAAACTAAACACAAAGAGTACAATCTCTCTCTCCCGATTGCAAGAAGCATAAACAGAATGTGCAAGCAGGTAAAAGGAAAAAAAAAAGGCTGAAAACTTTATGTTTCAGATATTGATTATGTTGTAATTTATTACATTGTCATAGCCGTGAAAACGGAGGTTGATTCTTTTGTGTGTTCTTTCTAAAAAGTAGAAATCTTTTTTTTTTCTTCTGATATTCACATAAGTATGAAGTGTATGCAGTCAAAACTGTTCCCGCACGAAAGAGAAAATAAGATTTTATTTGTCTAACCTCTTTGGTTTTAGACTCTCAGTTAGTGTAGTGCCAAGCGATTCAATGTCACAAGCTTCTCAGTCTCTTGCTTCTTCCTTCCTGGTAGCTTCAAGAAGAGGCCAAACAATTATAAGAATATAATTTTGTTACATTAACAGCAACAGAGAGGCTCTAGCAGCGTCATAGCTTCTGTAAGATTGTTTGCAAGACACTTGTTCTCCATACAAAATGGAAAATGATTAGATTACCTCAAAATAGTTGTCGTCCACACAGAGCAAAGCACGAATCTTCAAACATAAACCTCTTCCTCGAAACTAGCTATCAAAGATAACCTACTTGTCTAAGCTTCTTCTTCTTCCTTCTCTTCTTTTTTGTTTTATCTTAATATACTGTTATAGGTGGAATCTGACGAGTCACCATTTTGAGCGGCAGGACTATGATGTAAACTTTTTGTTTGACTCTGGTTATCACCATGGCTTTGAGTCTTTTCCAGCTTCTGGCTCTCCATATGGGTTTGATGCTCGATTTGAACCTGGTTTTGATTCTGAGATTGAGTGTGGCTCTTGGTCTTGATTACCTGACTCTGACAAGCGTCCAACAATTAAATGGCGAAAAACAGAAAAATCCAGAACCAGAAACTTTCTTTGTTGAGCATATCGTACCTTGTACATGTATTTCCTACGGAGTTTCATGGCTGTGCGTATGCATCTTCTTACGCGAAATACAAGAACCTTATCATTGAAAATCTGCAAAAACCTCTCCTGAATCAGTATATGATGCATCGCACCAGTTGAGCATGTATGGTGAACTTTCTACCTGTATCATGTCATCAATGGAGCGAGTTTCCTTAATGATCTTATGTCGATTCATGATTAAAATAGCTGCCACACAAAAGACAGGAAGAGCATCAGCCCCTCTCTTGATTGATGAAACTACACAAGGGACATGTGTTGTTCTATCGCTCTTTGACCAAAGACTTCTTGTCAAACCACAGAAGTGATATGCAGATGATGATGATGACTTCATCCCACTCTCCTCATAGAGCGGACCAGTAGTCTTTGGCAATGGACCACTCTTCGGCAGTAAACTGCTCATAGACAACAAACCGCTGCTCTTTGAAATTGGCCCGCTCTTTGTAACTGCTGGTTCCTTCTTTATACCATTGCCATGTCCGTCATATATGGCTTCTTCATTCACCTCAGGTTCAGATTTTCTCGGAAGCTGAATCACTAATGGCTCCAAGCAATCATTCTCCAAAGCTTCAGCCACAGACTCATCATAATCAGCTGCCCACATCATCTACATCAAACACAAATTGCATGGTTAGTACACAGTAGTTGAAGAAACAGAGACTGAACAGAAGAACTACAAACCTCCCACATTCTGAGAGCTTCATTAAAAGACAATTCTCTCCGGAACAGAACTAAAAGCATACGGAAAGCAAAATGAAGACTTTCAGCACCAATACGTGATAAGTGAGAAAAGATATCTTTATCTGTGAGTTGCAATATGTGCCACAATGATTGCAACTGATCCATCACTCCAGTTGGCCCCTCCATTTGGAAATTGGCACGCTGCACAGGTAAGACACATAGCAAACGAATAATGCATGGTTTAAATAACATATGATCTAGTAAGTATTGGCATTACCGTTCTTCTTATGAGCATTTCAAAGCACCAAAAGGCATCAGCGTTATCTTCAAAAAGAACCACGAAAGGAGAGACTAAATCACTCATTCCTATCAAGAGATATGCAAATAGAGAGTTAGTAACCCAAACCAAGACCATGTTTCAGTTCAACATATCTAGAAAACATCCTTGGAACCTTGACAATAACCAGTTGCAGGATCAACCCAAGCATAAACCGCAAGGATGTCCGACATTCTTCCTAGATTTCCTGGATCCTCGTAGAACTCAAGGTGGCTGTCCGTCCTTACCACATCAACAACTGAGGAAACAAAAGATTTAACTATGAAAGGATGCAAACAGGGACAGAAAAATCTTCAAGTTTCTCGAAGAAAAAAAAAAGACAAGGAATCATTCCTACCTATTCGATGCAATGTCCAAAGCCATTCAGACACTCGATCTTCTGTGACATTCCCAACACGAGAGGGAGTCTCGTTTACTGATGCTATCTCAGGGACATCTGATATTCTCAAACCAGCAACTATCTCTGCGTTGCGACCAGGATAAGACGTTGGTCCAACAGAATCTGAATGCATCACTTCGATCTCTGAAGTGGGCTTATGCTGTTCTCTAACTAAGTCAGCATTCTTATCAACTCGAAAATGGTGCATTCCCTCATCCTCAGATCTTAGCTCACTGTCTGGCGTAGAAACCTCTATCTTATCTAAACTATTCCTCCCAAACAAATCTGTAACCGGCAGCGAGGGGAAGTCAAAATAACCGGCAGGGGAAGCAAAGCCATATGGACTAGAAGCAGATACAAAAGAGGAAGTTTTGTATACAACGCTCTCGGGACTTTCTCTTCCGCTTACTAAATCAATAGACTCGCTAGAACTTCCTCTTCTGTGTACATGAGCTGTATCAGTACCATTATTACTGCAATCACTGTGATGATTTTCAGTATTATCATGATCATCTGTACAAGCTTCTTCTCTGTTTTCATCTGTAGTAGGAACTTTTACCGACTCATCTCTATAAGATTTCCGCATATCCATGACTTTAGACCCCACAACATAGGCAAGTGAACCAGTTCCCACACTTGAATGCATGGTCTGGCATTGCTTGAGCAATTCATTATACCGTTTCCTACGTAAAAATTCACTTAAGCTTTTTTGACAAGCTCTCTCTCTCACTCACTCTAAGTACTAACTCAATCAAACAGTCTTACCTTCGGGCAACCCTGAGTTGGTTACGATGCTCAGAGGTGCTGCTCAACTCATAACAGCCAAGTAGAAATTCCCAAACTTCAGCTCTAATAGACGGATCGATTCCCTAACAAGGAAAAAAACTTCATACATTAGAGCATCATACATCAAAAAAAAAATCGTCAGCAAAAAAGAGAAAAGCATACCCCTAAAATAATTAACTTGAGGGCCTTTTGGAAACCAGAAACTCTCCCTTCACTATCAAAAGACGCCTGCCACTTCTCTGGCTTAAGCATTTTGCCGATCTGTGCATTAACAAATCAACTTTTACTCACACAAAACAGAACACAACGCGTCCAAAAGTACATACATTAGTATAGAAAAGATGAAAAAGAAGAGAAAGAGCTTACAGTGACAACAACCTGTATATGTGATTGTGAAAGACAAGGCTCGCTCAAATCTCGAACCAGAGATCCAACTTTCTGTAAACTCACTACACTCGATTTTCCACAACTCCATTGTTTGCCTTCTCCACCAGAACACATCAGTCCTCACTTCCCAACTCTTCTGCAACATTTATTAACACTTGTATATAAAATACATCAACATCATCGAACAAAATCAGCACAGGATCTCGTAGCATACATAGCCAGATCAGAATCCACATTCATTTCTTAATTAAATAGAATTAAATAAACAGATCTTTTACTGTGATCAAATTCACAATTCCAGATATAGAGATTCGAAAAGTAACAAACTTTGCGTTATATTTAATCCAAAAAAAAAAAACATGATTCAGATTTCAGACAGGAGATGAATCAAACGACCGACCAGATCACTCGACTTGGTCAGATTGAATTTGCCTTTTCATTATAAGCTATAAAATAAGTATATAAGAAAAAAATACAAACTTTCCTTAAAACGTTTTACATACATTTCGGGCTAAGATTCATATTGATGAAGAATATAGATATGGATGCAGAGAGATAAGAGAAGAACCTGAAGGGTCAATGGTCATGAAGGATGATGATCTTCTCCGATCTTCATTTCTTCATGGGCGACGAAAAGTTTGTTCCTTTTTTCTGTTCAGAGTGTTTTTTCTCTCTCTCTCTCTCTCTCTTTAATTTTTCCCTCGACTTTCTGAAGTATTATTATTTTGGTTATTTTTCCTTTTATTTAGGTTTACAACGCTTTTAGTCAGAAATTAATAAAAAAATATAGTGTGAAACAAATTAATGGAGATCCATACCATTATAATGTCAATTGCTTAAAAAGATCTGAGTATTTTGCAATGTGATTAGATATTTGATTAAATATACAAGACCAGTATTTTTCTTTTTTTTTTGATCACACAAGACCAGTATATATGATCATTTAGATGGCACAAGATTATTATATAGTTTGCTTAGATGTCACACCAAAAAAAAAAATAGAAAGTTTTGCAATTCCGTTTGGACTTTCTTATTTAGCACTTTGATAATACAAATTGGGCCTCTTGGATTTTTGTTGGATTTACATGGGCTTTTACTAGGCCTTAAATCATTAAATATTGTTTAGGAGACTAGACTCAGCAAAGGGCGAATTAGTTAGCCCTACACCCAAAAGGCCCATCTTCTATGGCTGAATATACCTCCTTTGACCAGATTTATAACATCTACTGTTCACTTATGATTTCCCCACGAGAAAGGCATGAGGGAGGGAGGTAGAGAGAGACAATTTTGATACTGTGTATATGTTTGTCTTCTTTATATAAGTCAGAGAATAAAAGTTGCCAAAAGGTCAACAATTCAAACTACAATTATTTGATTATCAAAACTTTTTGATTGTTATCTTACTGGTTTAGTTTTGGTATGGTTCGGTTCTATACCACTAAGCAAAACGGTTTGGTCCTAAAAGATGAATATAAATAGCACCAACACCGAGTGTTCAACTACATATTAAAACAAACCCATAGTGAGACACATAGCACTAATAAGTGGCAATATGGCGATAAAACCTCTTTCCATCTTCGTTGTCTTCTTCATCTTCTTCTTAGTTATCTCTGGTATGTTTCTTATTTTGTTACGCTTTGCTATAACAAAGTTAATTATGATATATATGGTTCTATTTTCTTTTGTAATGATCCAGACGTGCCAGAGATAGAAGCGCAAGATAGCAAGTGCTTGAGAGAATACGGTGGTGTTGGGAAAATTACCCAATATTCTTCGTGAGATGAAGATGGGATTTAGACAACTAAGAGTTTAAGAAAAAGACTCTTAATATTTAGGAAAGGGATTTACTACAAAATATGAAATTTTAGGAAACTCTCTCTTACAAGTGTTTTTCTCTCTTGTTTTTCTTTTTGCTTGATGGTTATAAATGGTGCTAAGCACCCCTATTTATACTAGTGAGAGGCTAACTACAACAACTTCTACACACTTCTTTTTCTACACACATCCATTTCCACACACTTCTTTTTCTACACACTTCTTCATCTTTCTCCATTCTTCTCTAGATTTTTCTTCTTCTTGGGCTAAGGTTAATTATGATTTGTTTTGGGCTTAAGGAGGAAAACCCAACAATCTCCCCCTTTCCGACTTAGCCCGAAACCGTTGTCATGCCGGTGCCTTTGCAGCAATCTTCAAACTTCTTGATCGGTAATACTTTGGTCATAAAATCTGACCAGTTTTCATCTGTGTGTACTTTGTTGAGATGTATGAACTTCTCTTCAAGAACTTCTCGTATCCAATGATGCCGAATGTCGATGTGCTTTGAGCGAGAATGAAACGTTGGATTCTTTGCTAAGTGAATAGCACTTTGGTTGTCACACAACAAGCTGTACTTGTCTTGCTTTACTCCCAACTCAAGCAAGAAGTTCTTCATCCATAACATCTCCTTACATGCTTCCGTTGCTGCGATATACTCTGCTTCTGTGGTGGATAAGGCAACACACTTTTGTAGCCTCGATTGCCAGGAAACAGCTCCCCCTGCAAAGGTAATCACAAATCCTGAAGTTGATTTTCTCGAGTCTTTATCACCAGCCCAATCTGCATCGGTGTAACCGTTCAACTCAAGTTTTCCATTGCCAAAGCATAGACACCTCTTCGTTGTGCCTCGTAGATAGCGTAGGATCCACTTAACTGCTTTCCAATGCTCCTTTCCTGGATTTGCTAGAAAGCGACTCACAACTCCTACAGCATAGGCAATGTCGGGTCTGGTGCACACCATGGCATACATGAGACTGCCCACTGCTGATGCATATGGGGTAGTCTTCATTTCTTCTTTCTCCTTCTCACTTGTTGGACTTTGTTCTGAATTTAACTTGAAATGTCCAGCAAGTGGAGTATTTACTGGCTTTGCTTTGTGCATGTTGAATCTCTCCAACACCCTTTCAATATATCGTTCTTGGGACAACCATAAAATTTTATTTGGTCTGTCCCGAGTGATCTTCATTCCAAGAATCTATTTCGCTTGCCCCAAATCTTTCATAGCAAAAGACTTTCCTAAGTCTTCCTTCAATGCGGCTATCTTGTTGCGGTCTTGGCCCACAATCAGCATATCATCAACATAGAGTAATAATATGAGAAAGTCGCCGCTTGTGTACCTCTTTATGAAAGTGCAATGATCATTCTTGGTTTTCTTGAAGTTATGATCCACCATGAAAGAGTCAAACTTCTTGTACCATTGTCTTGGGGCTTGCTTGAGACCATAAAGGCTCTTCTTTAATCGGCATACCAAGTCTTCTTTTCCTGGGACCTTGAATCCTTCGGGTTGCTCCATATAGATTTCCTCCTCGAGGTCACCATGTAGAAAGGCTGTCTTAACATCGAGTTGTTCAATCTCTAAGTCTAGGACCGCAGCTAGACCAAGAACCACTCGGATAGAGGACATCTTCACCACTGGAGAAAATATTTCTTCAAAATCTATGCATTTCTTCTGGTTGAATCCTTTCACAACCAATCGGGCTTTGTATCTTGGATTTGAGCTTCTCTCCTCATACTTCAACTTGTACACCCACTTGTTTTTCAAGGCTCTCTTTCCTTTTGGTAGCTTCATTAACTCATAGGTGTGATTGTCTTGCAAGGATTGTATCTCATCTTGCATAGCTTCTACCCATTTGTCTTTGTGAATGTCTCCTATAGCCTCCTCATAGCTTTGTAGCTCCCCCTCATCTGTAAGATTCACATACTCATCTCGATAGTATCTTACAGATGGTCTTGTCTCTCTTCCAGATCTTCTTGGCTCATGTTCTTCCTCTGGATCCATTTGCTCTTCTTCTTCACTTTCATCACCATTTAGATCCATGATGGGACCCTCTTCGCCATCTCCTCCAATCACTTGTTCATGATCTTGGGGCTTATGAGAATCTTCACTCCTTACAACCCTTAGCTTTGGTTTCTCTGATTTATTGATGTCTTCGATTGTTTGATCTTCGAAGAAAACAACATCTCTACTCCGAATCACTTTCCTGTTAATTGGATCCCAAAGCCGATAGCCAAAATCATCCTTTGGTGAACCAAGGTAGATGCACTCTTTAGTTTTAGAGTCTAACTTGGCTCGTTCATCCTTAGGAATGTGGACGAATGCTCTACACCCGAACACCTTCAAATGATTGTAGGAGACCTTCTTACCCGACCAAACTTCCTCCGGGATATCGCCTTCCAAAGGAACTGATGGTGTAAGATTTATAATATCCACTGCAGTCTTTAAAGCTTCTCCCCAAAATGGCTTGGGTAGTTTAGCGTGAGAGAGCATGCACCGAACTCTTTCTGTAATCGTCCGATTCATTCTTTCAGCAAGCCCATTCAATTGTGGCGTCTTTGGTGGTGTTTTCTCTATTCTGATTCCATGAGCTTTGCAAAATGCTTCAAAAGGACCCATGTACTCTCCACCATTGTCTGATCGAACACACTTGAGTTTTTGACCCGTACTTCTTTCTGCTTGGGCTACAAACTCCTTGAAAGCATCTAGAACTTGATCTTTTGTCTTCAAAAGGTATACCCATACCTTCCTTGAATGGTCATCAATAAAGGTGACGAAATATGATGCACCTCCATTTGATTTCTCAGACATGGAGCATACATCAGTATGCACTAGATCAAGAATATGCTTCCTTCTTGTGGGTGTAGAAGATCTTCGGAAAGCGACTCTATGTTGTTTTCCGGCTAAGCAATGATGACATGGAGTGAGATACGTACCTCTCATATCAAGAATAAGTTTCTTGCGAGAAAGTATATTAAGACCTTTCTCACTCATATGCCCAAGTCTCCGGTGCCATGTATCCATGTCGTCGCTTGCAACATTAACTTCCTCCTTGCAAAGCTTGGCTTGTGTTACGTATAATGAGCCTTCTTTTCTTCCTCGAGCCATGATCAAACTCTCTTTGGTTAGCTTCCACTTGCCACTGCCAAAATGACTATCAAAACTGGCATCATCAAGCTTCCCTGTTGATATGAGATTGAGTCTCATATCGGGAATATGCCTCACATCCTTAAGAATTATCTTACATCCAGTGTTTGATGTAAGAATAACATCCCCCTTTCCAACGATCTTGCTTCTTCCTTGGTTTCCCATTTGAACTTCACCAAAGTCACCACTTTGGTAGGTTGTGAAGAAGCTTCCATGAGGGGTGACGTGAAAAGAAGCACCAGAATCAACGATCCATGAGCTATCATCAGAGCTAAGATTACATTCTCCAATGAGATATATGTCTTTGCTCTGGTCTTCAACAATGGTGGTAGTCTTGTCTTCATGCTTCTTCGGAGGATTGAACCGGTCTGGTTTAATATTACCTGCTTGTTGATCTTTCTTGAAAAACCGACACTCCGTCTTCATGTGGTTCGGCTTGCCACAATAGTAGCAGGTTACTCTTGGTCGTGACTTGGATCTTCTTCGAGATTGGTCTCGTCCTCTGCTTTTGTTGTGAACACGAGTCTCCTCTCTACCTCTTCTATCAACGATGTTGGCTTCTGAATAAGAACTCGAGTCTCGTTCCTTCCTCCGGACTTCTTCATTTAGAAGGCTATCACTGACGGTGTCCATGGTAAGCTTTCCCTCCAGTGCTGAATTGCTTAGAGTGACAACTAGTGTGTCCCAACTCTCCGGTAGTGAACTAAGGAGTAAAAGGGCTTGCATTTCATCTTCAACCTTCATATCAACTTTGTTAAGCTGATTTACGAGTCCCTTGAAATTATTCAAGTGCTCCATCATGTTTTGGCCATCCTTGTACTCCAACTTTACTAACCGTCGGACAAGAAGAGCTTTGTTTCGAGGCGTTTTCTTTTGAATCATAGACTCAAGCTTTGTCCATAATTCATAAGCATTTGTATAGGTAGCGACATGTTCAAAGAGAGATCGGTCAATGTACTTACGGATTACAGCAACCGCCTTTCGGTTTAGTACTTCCCACGTTTTGTCATCCTTTCCTTCCGGCTTCTCCTTCATGATGATGGGTTCGTGTAAATCCTTACAATAAAGGTGGTCTTCCATCATCGGTTTCCAATAAGAGTAGTTGTCTGTCGTGAGTTTGAACATATCACCTTCAACGGTAACGGTAGCCTCCATCTTGAATCACACGGGATCTTGAGGATATGTTTGAGCCTAGCTCTGATACCACTTGTTGGGAAAATTACCCAATATTCTTCGTGAGATGAAGATGGGATTTAGACAACTAAGAGTTTAAGAAAAAGACTCTTAATATTTAGGAAAGGGATTTACTACAAAATATGAAATTTTAGGAAACTCTCTCTTACAAGTGTTTTTCTCTCTTGTTTTTCTTTTTGCTTGATGGTTACAAATGGTGCTAAGCACCCCTATTTATACTAGTGAGAGGCTAACTACAACAACTTCTACACACTTCTTTTTCTACACACATCCATTTCCACACACTTCTTTTTCTACACACTTCTTCATCTTTCTCCATTCTTCTGTGCGCCACGGATATTTCCGACGTTTTGTTACACAAGATGCCGTGAAAACAAGGGGGCTAAAGGTGGAAGATGCCGTTGGGGAGAAGGAACTAATGTTAAGTGCTTGTGCGACTACTGCAACGATAAACCCTAATCACAGTTTGTAAACACTGGTCTGCTATGTTTGAAATATTTTGGTTTGTGTAATAAAATCTAATAATGAATGTGAATGGTCCCAAAATAAATGATATGGTCATGTAATATGAAACAAAGAATAGGGCTTTTTGCAAAATTGACTCAAAACTCAAAGTCAAACACAAAACTAACCTCTCCCTTTTTTTGTCATTTCTTGTGTCCAATTCACCCCATATGTTCACATTATTTACGAAAATGCCATTGTTTTTTTTCTTGTTTTTTTTCTTCTGAAAATGGCATTTTTACTCTCTCAACCTCATCATCTTTAAATATTTACAATATTGCCATTGCCATCAATACCACAACCACCATGAACAACCAATTTGAAGCTCTTAATGCACCTAAAATTGATTGACACTACCTAAAATTGATTGGCACAAAATGTTATGAACAAAAAACAACATCTCTTTAACTTTGTCTCCATATTCATCCAAAAAATTTAAGCTTTTGATTCTAAATTTTTTAGGCTTGGTAGAGCCATTCAAGCATACTAATCTTCGTGGGTTACTTTCGTTTGAGGTTCTGGGTGGTTGGAGAGGACTATTTGTGCTTAGGAAGTCATCTCACTAGTGAAAGGTATGAAATTGAAAAAATTTTCAGATTTGTTCGTGTCGAATACTTACCCGTAAGTCGTCTGGCTGAAGAAGACTTACGGGTAAGTCTTCTAAGCACACGGGCGACTTACTTATAAATCGTCCAGATTTGTTTGTTAAGAAAAAAATTCTAGACGACTTACTAGTAAGTCGTCCAGGATAAACGGGTTAGTTTTGCATTTGACCGAGTTGTGTCAGATATTTGACTTTTCCTGGACGACTTACAAGTAAGTCGTCTCTGGGAAATATTCTTATAGCACTCAATCTGGTTCTTTGAATCTTTACTTTCGGGAATATTATAGCGAATCAAAGACTACCCTAAGGTAACTCCAACATAACAAGATCTCTTTCTTTTGCTCTTCTTTGTGTGGCTTAGTGTTGGGCATTCAAATTTTTGGTTCGAGTTGGTTCTGGTTATTTAGAATTTGGGTTGGGGTGTTTAGGAACTGAACATTTTTTTGGAATGGGGTTCGGGCAAGATTTTATTTATTTATAAAATCCGAAGTAGAACCGAATTAAAAATAGTGCAAGTTTGGTCTGAGTTTAGAAAAACATGAAACCCCAAAATCTCGAGTTAAACTAGGAAAAAAAATCTCGTATATATGTTTTATATAATAATTAATATTTTTATTATATTTTGAATATTCAGGTACACCTTCGATTCTCAGTTTGACTTTAGTTTTTTGGACTTTAAAAAATAGGAATTGTTCCGGTTTTAATAAATTTCGTCCGATTTTGGTTTCATTTTTTCGGTTTGGTTCTGGTTAGATTGCCGAACATCTCGGTAGCTTTATGAAGTTGTAAGATTATTTTTGGACACTAAAGAGAAAAAGGTAAGATGAGTAAAAAATGAAACAGAGAGCAATAATAATATCATCCAGTGTTCAAGTGGGTAGTAGCTAAGCTGGCGATGATTCAACGTCTAGCCACTAAACACTTAATCAGAAGGTTAATCGGAAGGCTAGATTGTTATTTTAGGCGGTCTAAGCGTTTAAAATTATTATCAATTCGTATTTACTTATTTCATTGCTAAACTTTACTGTGTTCCACCCTAAGGTACCCGGACGATGGCTATGATCGCCAATGGACAGCGTATTTTTGGAAAGATTGGACTCAGATAACCACCACAAGCGACGTGGGAAACATCAACGACTATAATCCACCAAAAGCCGCACTTGCAACTGCAGCCATACCTACTAATGCCAGTGAGCCATTGACGATTGAATGGACTAATTCAGAAAAACCTGATGACCAATATTACTTGTATAGACACGTTGCTGAGATTCAAAACCTGGGGAGTAATGAAACCAGGGAGTTCTACATGGAATGGAATGGGGAACTTATGTCGACTGAACCTGTAATTCCTAAGGAGTTAGAGATAAGTACCATCTATAGCGTGACGCCAAGGACCTGCGCAAACGGGGAATGTATTTTTAAGCTGACAAGAACCAACAGATCAACCCTTCCACCTCTACTTAACGCTTTGGAAGTCTACACAGTCATCCAGTTTCCGCAGTCTGAAACAAACGAAAACGAAGGTATTTTCCAACATAATTAGTTAGAGCAAGATTATTGCAGGGTTTTTAGGCGGAGGTTCTTAGGAACAATTAAGGAACTGTTTCCTAACTTTTAACTGAAAAAGTTAAGGACGTCGCCTAAGAACCTTGCAATAATCTTGCTCTTATATCAATGCACGTATGGTTGATTCTTTTGTATGTATATATTTCTAACAATCTTGATAATATTTATGGTAGTGGTTGCTATTAAAAACATTGAAGCCACTTATGGGTTGAGTAGAATCAGCTGGCAAGGTGATCCATGTGTCCCTCAACAGCATAGGTGGGACGCTTTAAACTGCAGTCACACAGATATCCACACACCACCAAGAATCACTTCTTTGTAAGTCATAAGTTCACTAGCACACATGCACACACATTTATTCTTCAATCTGTGATAGTTATTAACTTATTATGATCATTAATACTTTGAATCTGGTTTTGGATCGCCAGAAACTTGTCTTCAAGTGGTTTAACTGGAAACATAGCAACGGCCATTCAAAACCTTACTCTACTAGAAAAACTGTAAGAATGTCTATTCGAAGGCAAAACTTGTTATAGTGTACAAAGAAATCTGATGTAAATTTCATATTATATTCTCTCCTACATACTTTAGGGATCTGTCGAATAATAACTTGACGGGAGAAGTGCCTGAGTTTCTAGGCAACATGAAACTATTGTTGGAGATGTAAGCTTTTCTAAAGCATATACTTTCTGATGTCTTTCAAATTCCCTCTCAGATCATGCTGATGTATGTATCAAATGCTTTTTAACTCAACATGCGATCTTGTTTAATGCTCTTTTCATGCAGAAACTTAAGCGGGAATGATCTCAATGGTTCAATTCCTCAATCTTTACAAAGGAAAGGAATCAAGCTATCGTAAGAAACTTCCCTTATACCTTCTGAACTTTTCTTTGTACGTTTGATGTGTTGAAACAACACTTGTTCTCTTGTAGTCTTGAAGGAAACCCAAGGCTTTTCCCCTCATCTGGTTCACCCGAAAAAACGCATAAAAAGACCCTTTTAGTGCCAATTGTTGCATCTGTTGGTTCCGTAGCTATCCTCATTGCCGCATTGGTTCTTTATCTTGTTCTCAGAAAGAAAAAGCAGCCTACTGTTGAAGGTAAATTTTAAGAGAGACCATCAAATAAGAAAGTGATAAATAATCTCATGAATCTTGGTTTTTTTCTAACCCCAGTTGTTCACCCGCCACAAAGTATGCCTACCGTGAATGATACATATGCTCATTCACCTGAACCATCAATAGAGACGAAAAAGAGAAGGTTTACTTATTCAGAGGTTATAAAGATGACGAACAATTTCGAAAGGGTTGTAGGGGAAGGAGGATTTGGGGTTGTATGTCATGGTACTGTCAATGGTGAACAGGTAGCTGTTAAGCTACTATCTCAATCATCAACTCAAGGCTATAAAGAGTTCAAAGCAGAGGTATTTATAGTACAATCCTCCCAACTAATATATGTTTTTAACATCACATATGTTATTCACTTCTTTTTTGGTGAATTATAGGTTGACCTTCTACTGAGAGTTCACTATACGAATTTGGTAAGCCTTGTTGGATATTGTGATGAAGGAGACAATTCGGCTCTCATCTATGAGTTTGTACCTAATGGAGACTTAAGACAACATCTAACAGGTAAAATCGAGAAACACCCTAAGATAAACTTAAAAAAAGTTTTGTCTCCAAAATAACAATTAGTGAGAAAAATTATCAAAATAGATTTTATTAAAAAGTGTAAATGTAGATTTATATTTTTTAGGTTAACTAATATAGACTTCGGGTTTAGAGTTATGGGGTGAAGTTTTGGTGATGAAGTTTAAAATTAAAAAAAAATAATAAAATTTTCAAAATAAAAAAAATCTATTTTGGTCATTTTTTTAAAGTCTATTTTTATAACAAAAACTTCAAAAATGTTTATTTGAGAGATTTGCTCAGTAAAATATGTTTATAATTTTTCTAGTTATTTATTACATCTAACATAAGTTCATGAAACATATGTACTTCCTAAAATCTCGAAAGAGTCTAATGATCTAGTACACAGGAAAAGGAGGCAGGTCTGTCGTCAATTGGGGTATTCGGCTAAGAATAGCTGTGGAAGCAGCACTAGGTTTGTACTAACTCAAACCAAAGAACTAGAATTTACTCGATTGGTTTTACCATAGTGACAATATAGATGAATCCATTGCATAGGTTTGGAATACTTACACATTGGATGCACACCACCAATGGTTCATAGAGATGTCAAAACTACAAACATATTGTTGGACGAACATTACAAGGTCAAACTCGCTGATTTTGGGCTCTCCAGGTCTTTCCCAATTGGAGGTGAATCTCATGTTTCAACAGTGATTGCTGGTACTCCTGGTTACCTGGATCCTGAGTAAGTACATGATGATTAACATTACAATGTTCTTGTCGTCCAATGTTTGAGAAGTATGACGTTTTCTTGTCTTGTAGGTATTACCATACAGGCCGGTTGGGTGAGAAAAGTGATGTTTATAGTTTTGGCATTGTGTTATTGGAAATTATCACAAACCAACCAGTAATTGATCGAAACCGCAGAAATTCTCACATAACACAATGGGTTGGGTTTGAGCTCAACGGAGGAGATATTGCAAAGATCATGGATCCAAATCTTCACGGGGATTATGATTCTCACTCTGCATGGAGAGCTCTTGAGCTGGCAATGTCGTGCGCGGATCCAACTTCAGCAAAACGACCAACCATGTCTCATGTTGTTGTCGAACTAAAAGAGTGTCTTCTATCTGAAAACTCGAGAAAAAATATGAGTCGGAGAATGGATTCGTTGAGTTCCCCTGAAGTGAGCATGACCTATGATAGTGGTATGATTCCTAGAGCAAGATAGTGTTTCTCGCACGTATCACAAGTACAATAACTTCCCTCGATGTGATTTGTATTGGTTTTCAAAATTTTATGTACTGAACTGGTTGAACCGTGTTTTGTAATAATTTGATTTAAATAAATATAATATAGTTTCATGAAGATAAAGGAAATAAAATTGTTTGAGTCTCCTTTTCAGTTAATATACAAAAAGTCGATGATGTTTCTTGTTGGTGTTTATGGTATAAAGAAAATGAATGTCATCTACCTTATGTTAAACAGGAATGCTACCCTTGACAGAATGGAATTTTAACGATTAAATGATAACCATGCTCTAACATCCTCATCAATATATAATAGGTACTCAAAAAAAGCTAAATCACTCGCAATCCATATAGGCATATAGTACACCACTTTAAAAGGGTAGATAACTAGTTTAAAAAGGACTAAGCAGAGACGAGACGGATATGGGCACATCATAATGAAAGTCTTCACACTCAAAAGTTTCAGAAGTTTTTACATAAATATAGCCTTTCAAATTATGAAAAAAAATTCTAAAGTTCTCAAATGGAAATTATTTATTCCAAAATCTGAGATCCAGCCATTGAACAAAATATGTGATTTGGATGTAACAATTTGCTTCGAATGGTGACATCATATTGGGCGGGGCTGGATAAATGGATTAAGTATTGTGGTACGGATTAACTACGGTTTATGCAAGAGAAACATGTTGTGCAAAACATTTAATAGTAACAAAAAATCTCTACATGTAGATATATATATATCTATACGTTTTTGTTACTATTAGAACCGCAACGCAATTGTTCCACATGTTACCATTCATAAATGTTTGAATAGTGACATGTATAATAAATGATGCGGGATACATATAAACATTTATATTTTGCATTCATAGTGTAAATTAGTATTTATAACCCGATATTTAAACTTAAAAACCCAATTATCCTTTAACCGAAAACAAATTGGACCCTTTTGGATATTAGCTGATTTCCAGCTCCGTTACCGAACCGAAACTAATCTGAAATAATTCAATTGAACCGAACCAAAATTTGTAAATACCTTAACAATTCCTAAATTTTTAGATCCAAAAACACCCAAAACCAAATTACCCGAACCAAAACCGAATGCTTAAGACTAATAGTGCATCTATATTTAAATGGTGAAAAGAATGTATTCTATTGTTACAAATCATTTAACTATGGAAACAATGTTTCGATGAAATCATGATACAAGACGGAAACAACGTTTCCAGATAATAGTAGCAAATTAATGACCTATGGACCAGACGTCAAAGTAAGGCCAAGTATGGAAGCTGTTTTGTTCACCAAAGTTAAGACATTTTGTTAGGTAAATAATCTCAGGGATGTTACCCGTTACAAAGAATTTATGATCTCGAAGTATCCAATGCGAGATTCAATGTGGTCTCTGTGGAGCGGAAGTAGAAACCATAAATCATGTTTTCTCGAGTGTCCACCAACACTACAAATATGGGTTTTATCAAAGGTTCCAACGTCAATTGGAGTCTTCTCAACATAATCGATCTATACAAAGATGGATCATCTCTTCTGGAGAATACCCAAAGAGGATGATTTCTTTTATTTTTCATGGATCTTGTAGTATATATAGAAAACATAAATGATAAGATTTATAATAATATGACGGATCTCCTATGAAAATCTGCGTATTGCAGAAATAAATAAATGGATAATCCTATTGAAGACTAAATTGTAGTATATATATATCCTCGTCCTCCTATGTATTAATTGAGAAGTTATTTTATTGATTTTGCTTACGTGTCGATCATTGGTAAAATATTGATAAAATTGTTATAATTTGATTGGTCAATGATTTTTAATTATTTTAATTAGATCCAAAATAAAAGGTAAGTTTATAACCATTAATATAGCTTGCCAAATAATCTAAACGATATTACGAACAACAATTTATGGTAACTAATTGTCAAAATTATAGAAAGAATAATAATGTTTGATTAATTCTTGCTTACATTGTTAAACTATATAAAATAATGAATAAATATTTTAATATAAATCAATATAAATAATTTCTTCCAGTGTTCAAAAAAATTTGTATTCTTATATAAAAAATATATTCATATGTAAAGTATTATAATAATTACTTATCTTTTATAATGTCCATTTATGATTTATAAATCACTTATAAAGTTTTTTTTGAAAAAAAAATATTCATCATCGCTTCGAAAATCATTATATCAGAATTTTAAAATTTTTATAAGAGCACATAAAAGAAAAAATAAAAATTATATATTAAACGAGAGCTTACTTAATTGACTTTTGCTTACGTGTTAATTACTGGTGAAGTCTTAAGAAAATTATTATAATTTGACTAGTCAATAATTTTTAATTTAATTTTATTTTAATTAGATCTAAAATAAAAATTAAAACAAGAAATAATTAATATCAGTTACCAAACAATCTAAATAATATTACAAATAATGATTTATGGTAACTAATTGTTAGAATTATAGAAATAGTAATAGTTTCTCAAGAAAAGAGTAATAATGTTTAATTATTTTTTATAGTTATAAACTTTATATAAATCACTGTACTAATTTTATATTTTACATACATAATTATATTTTTATATAAGTATATGTTAACTAATAATGTCTTATAAATTTCATTTATTCTATATAAATCATTTATAAGGTTTTCTGAAAAAATAAAAATGATTTATTATAGTTTATAAAAGCATTTTATCAGAATTTTAAAATTATTTACAAGAACACATATCATTTATAGGAGAATAAAAATTTTGGAGAAAAGGAGAATTTGCAATAAAATTGTTTTTGCTTTTAATTCAAAAATAATCAAATATATGAGAACTTAACTGAGAATTTAGTTTGCATTAAAATTAAATAATGTGATAAACAAGATTATGTGATGATTATGAAGTGTTTTAAAATAGTTTATGAGGTTCAATGATAATGAGTTCGTTAATTATATGATCAAAATAAACAAAAAATAATATTTTTAGCGATTTATATTAATATTACTTAATTATCACTAAATCTTATGCTTCTAAAAAATAATACTGAGATTTTAGATTTTCTAAATATTTAGAGTTAATGTTTTCAATTATTATTCATAAATTATAGCATTATATATAGGGAATATATATTTTAATATAATATCTATAGCCCAAATTTGCCAGCAAGCACCTAATATAGATATATTTAAAAAAAAAAAATAGATATATTTAAGGATCACTGTTGGAAAACGATCATTTATTCATTTATTTTAGATAGGTCCCTCATTTAAACTAAAAAGGATTGTTGAGATGCTCTTAGTTGTGAACGCACGTAATAAAAAAGTTTCAAAAAAGAATTTGGCGCAAACTTGAGTTTACGAGTTAAAAGTTTGGCGCTTCATTACCCAATTTCGTGGCCGCTCATGTAAAAACAAAATGATTCTTATTGGCTAACACAGCCACCACGCGGATCACTAATTTCCACCGTTGATTAAAACAAATCGACGGTTCATACATCTTTTCACTGTACACATAGATCGATATCTCAGCCGTTAGATTTTACTATGCCAATACTCCCGTCTTCCCTATAAAATCAATTTCACATTCACAACTCAAATAAACTCTTCTTGAACACTAAAATTTGTCTTAAGAAACATAATCCAATTCCCATCTGAAAAGATGTCTGGTCGTGGAAAGGGAGGAAAGGGTTTGGGCAAAGGAGGAGCTAAGAGACACAGGAAGGTTCTGAGAGACAACATCCAAGGGATCACCAAGCCGGCGATTCGGAGGCTGGCTCGTAGAGGTGGAGTCAAGCGTATCAGTGGTTTGATCTACGAGGAGACACGTGGAGTCCTCAAGATCTTTTTAGAGAATGTCATCCGTGACGCTGTGACATACACCGAGCACGCTAGGAGGAAGACTGTGACGGCGATGGATGTTGTCTATGCTTTGAAGAGGCAAGGGAGGACGCTTTATGGGTTTGGCGGTTAAGGGTGTTTTTTGAGATTCGCGTTTGCGTTTCTGGGTTTCTTGTAGACGTGTTCTTTTGGAAAGTTATGATCAAGTCATGTTGTCCTTAGCGTTTGCGTTTTTAAATTCTGTTGTGTTTTGTGGTGACGTTTCATTATGTGTAATTACTCCTTTTTATCTATAAAGGTATTTGGGGTTTATGAATCTGAAATGTCTTTGGATTGTTTATTGAATGAAATACCAAGTTCAATCGATCTTCATTTACTGAAGAAAAGCTTTGAGCAGAACACATGAAAGATAATCAACACACGACTCTTCATCTAATTGTCTCTCCATGGCTAGTGGCTACTGTAGCGCTCATGTCTCCATCGTTGTAATCATTGAGCTGTAAAGTTAACTCACCGATCACGTTCGTACCTGTTATCTTCCAATGGATCCCCAGCTTCTTGTAGCTGCAAAGCATACTAAAGATTCCACAACACTTCTCCCACGGATGGCTAATTCTCCTCTGTTTCACCGAACTTCCTGAGCAAATCAAGTATGATCTTACCCCGTAAAGATTGATAAATGATCAATTTCAAAAAAGAAAGAAAGAAAAGACAGATAAATGATCAGTTCAAGCTGTCCGTTCTTATGGCATTTCATCGTCCACTCAGCAACTGTCCAAGAATTTTAAACCAAAACACACTGGTCTGCAATTAAGGTTTTTCTTAATGTTTTGAAAATAGGACCGAACATTCGATGAGCATTGTAGCTAGGTCAATGTTCAGACCTATCCAACCAAATTTTAAATTTTAGTCTAATTCTAAAATAAGTAACTATATATATAACTATAAAATTATTTTGATAAAACATTTTATAATTGTTACAATTTGCAAATTTTATTTTTTAATTTGAATTTAAAAAAAAGAGTTTTAATATTAAACCGAATCACTAGTTTTAGCGAGTTTGGTTTATCGGTTTAATTTTTTTTTCGAACAAAAGTTTGTCGGTTTAACTTAAATATGGTTTTTAATACAATCTAAGACCATTTCCAATGGTTCACTATATTTTTCTCTTCAAAATAGAATAATTTTATAATAGAATTGTGTTATACTCCAATGATACTCTATTTTATAGTGAAAAAATAGAGTAAAAAAAATAACTAATAGAGTAAAAAATAGAATAGATTAAAACAATTTTACTTAAAACTTTATTTTAGTGCAAAAAATAGAGTGGTTTTGGAGATCACTTCATAGTTTACCTCTACCACCAATCATTCGGACAAAAAAATATTATTTTATCCTTTGGTCCCATTTTCTAAATCAAAAAGCTCAGTCTTATTTAGGGCACTCACAAAAATCTAAATTCTCCGCCCAGCTCTTTCCTAATCAACGAATCTGCACGTTACACCTCCTTCGGATTCTCTCAATCCTCTCTTCATCTATCTCCAAAGTTTGCAAATTGGGCAGTGCTATCCTCCTTCCTCCTCCGTACGCACCCATTCTCCTTTTGTACTGTCAGTGAGAGCAGGAAAACACACGAATTATAGGGTTTATCAGAGTTCAATTTGCTATTGAAATCACATCGCGCTACCTAGTTGTTTCTAGTTGAATAGCTATTTGATGTAGCTGAAGCTTCTATGATAGAATTAGATCCGTTGATTCTAAAAATATCCGGAAACGAGTTTTGTGAATAATCTTCACTATTGTTCCTGTATTAATTTATTTTGTTGAGCTTCTCCTTTCTCTAAGCTATTAATTCATATGTTTTTTTTGTATATTCCCTCTCAGATTGTAGGCGATTCGAGTCTTATCTTATCTTGTCACAGTGTTATATTTTGTCAGCTCCTGCAATGTCAAACCTTCATGTATACCTTCCTCCTCCCCTCCCAAATATATTTAAACCTTAAGAATATGTTAGTGTCTTAATCATTTGCTTAGCTACGCGCAAAATCTCTCCTTATATCAATTCTTGTTCTGTTGCAGTCATCTCTCAATGGTTCTGCCTCAAATTTACAAGATGGGTCTGTCAGATCTTTTGCTTCTTCCTATTCAGCACAGTCTGGTGCACCGTCTCCCGGTTATCTTCATGCTGGTTCGTGTGATACTTATCTTGACACCCTTTTTATAGTTTGCTATGTTATATGAATTCATTTTTTTCTTCATTGCAGGACTTCATAACCTTCTTGGGAGCTATAACATGCAAGGTACACTTTCATCAAGAAACTCAAGTATGAATACTATACCATCTCCCGGTCTACAACAAGCCAATGGGAGTTTTTCTAGTAGAAGATTTTCTTCAAATAACCTACCTGTTGCTCTCGCTCAGGTGCAATGTGGTTTGACATTACCTGAAAACAACTCCTCTTGGTCTTGGTCTTGGTCTTGATCTATATCTTATATTATACGGTGATTGTTTTTAGCTGTCTCATGGTAACTCACATGGGCATTCTGGAATACCAAATAGAGGAGGTATTAGTGTTGGCAACCCTGGATATAGTAGTAACACAAATGGAGTTGGTGGTTCTATTCCTGGGATTCTCTCCACATCTGCTGGGCTCAGTAGTAGGAATAGTGTTTCAAATATTGGGATGTCCCAACTGTTGGGGAATGCCGGTCCTCGAATAACAAATGCAATGGGAAATATGGTTGGTGGAGTTAGTTTGGGGAGGAATATTAGCTCTGGTGGATTATCTATTCCTGTTCTTTCTTCACGGCTGAATATGGCAGCTAATAGTGGATCAGGATTAAATGTTCAAGGACAGAACCGGATGCTGGGTGGAGGACTTCCTAAAGGTATATATGATTTATCCAGTTCTTCCTGTTTCTGTCTTTGGGGTTCTTTTGATTATAAGTCGAGATACTTGAGCCTTGTTTATCTTGTTCCATGGAACTATGGAAGATATACCTTTATACTTTTATGATTATGGGTCTTTTGTATACTAACTAAATTATGTAAAGAAAGTAATTTGCAAAGTATTTTGAACTTGTTGTGCTATCATAGTCTATACTATTTCAGTCTCATGTGAGTAGGAAGCAGACTTTGTTTTCAGCTTACATGATCTGTGATTGTATGGAGTTGTAAGAAGATCGTGTTTACATAACAATTACAATCTTATTAACGTAAACATGAAATAAGCTAGCAAATGCAGGTAATATCTGATTGTAAAATGTTATTGTACAGGATCTCAGGTAATGGCTATGCTGGGGAACTCTTACCATACTGGTGGCGGCCAACTTTCGCAGAACCATGTTAACAATACGATGCTCAGTGATCACTCTAACGACAGTTCTCTTTTTGACATCAATAACGATTTCCCCCAGCTGACAAGTCGTCCTGGTTCTGCTAGTGGCACTCAAGGACAAATGGGTAGTCAATCTATCTGAAGATCTATTCAAATTCATATACTTAATATAGAAGTTTTTGGAAAAATATTTCCATTTCATGTCTTGCTTGCTTACTCTTGTTTAGGCTCTTTGAGGAAACTAGGTTTAGGAGCCCCAATTCTGCAACAACATCAGGAGTTCAGCATCCAAAATGAAGACTTTCCAGCTCTCCCTGGATATAAAGGTGCTGGTTTATTATCGTCTTCATTGGAGGTTCATACATTTATTTTTCTACCTTCATATTATAGCTTATTGCATCAGAAAGATTATAAAATGTTCCGGACATATTTGTTTCTGAATGCTATAAGCTAAACCTGCTGGACCATTCACAAGCGTAGTAGACTTTTGCAGGTGGTAATTCTGATTATCCGATGGATTTGCATCAGAAAGAACAACTCCATGACAATGCTATGTCAATGATGCACTCTGAAAACTTTTCTGTAAGTGTTAAGACTGTTCCAAGTTTAAGAAAATGTTGATATGGTTATTTGATGGGGTAGTTTGGTATTGCAAATTTGCAGATACCTAGATCTGGTAGTTTCAACATGGGGGGAACATATACATCACATCGTACACAACAACAACCACAACATACTTCATCTAGTGGGCTACAAGGTCTTGTCTTAAGACCTCTAAGCTCGTCCAGTTCAGTTTCCAGTAACGGTTATGATCAGCTTATTCAGCAGTATCAGCAGCAACAAAATCAATCACAGCTCCCTGTGCAATCGATCAACCAATTTAGAGAGACTGAGATAAAGCCGGAGGCAGATCCTTTTTGCTTGCTTGGCTTGTTAAACGTACTAAACAGGACCAACCCTGATTTGACCTCTCTTGCTCTTGGCATCGACTTAACGACGCTTGGATTGGATTTGAATTCAACTGGGAATCTCTACAAGACATTTGCTTCCCCTTGGACCAATGAACCGGCAAAGACAGAGGTCGAGTTCACAGTACCAAGTTGTTACTACGCCACACCACCTCCGCCTCTAACTGTAAGTGCCCTTGTGAGTAGCACCAAGTACTCATTCTTACACTCCATTTTCTCGATTTTGTTGACAAATGTGTTATCATTTCCATTTGTTGCAGCGAGCAAGTTTCAAAAGGTTCTCCTTTGAGTTATTGTTCTACACATTTTACAGGTATGTTAAGAGATCTACATTCAACATCTCATTTACCAACTCATGAATCATCTTTTTTTTTTATTTTAATAAATTTACTTTGCTTTAATTATTGTTCCAGTATGCCGAAAGATGAAGCACAACTAAACGCAGCAGATGAACTGTATGCTTTTTTCTTGTTCTCTTCCATAATCTTTAATTATTGTTTGTTTACTCTGCTCTCTTGCGCTAATGCTGATGAGTTTGATTGATAATTTGCAGTTACGAAAGAGGTTGGTTTTACCATAAGGAACATAAGTTATGGTTCTTCAGAATTGGGGAACCTTTGGTAAGAACAGCTGTATATGAAAGAGGAACATACGAGTGCCTAGATCCAAACTCGTTCAAAACAGTTAGAAAGGTAATCCAATGATTACTGAATATAGGTGTCTGCTTAGTCAGTAAATCGCCTATAAACGAAACGATTTATTTAACCGATTTTTAAAAATCTTTTGAGCCGTCCGCTTACGATTAATCTTCTATAAGGAGTCTAACCACCTTCTTGCGATTTCTTGAACATTGAGTATATGTATTTCGTGGTACTTTAGAATTTGCAGTGTATTAAATGTGGTATGTGGATGGTTTATTTGCAGGAACATTGTGTAGTTCAGTACGAGCACATAGAAAAGAGACCAAGCTTGCTGCAGCATTGAGTTCAAGTAGGTTTGTTCAATTATTAGCATCTTTACAGTGTAAAGCTTTTTCTCTCTCTCTTTTTCTGCATTGCAAGCTCCATTGTTAACCATCATCACAATTTTCAAAATTAATCTCAAGTTTCTGGACATAAAAGGTAAACAGTAGTTAATTTTCTTTTTATATGTCCTATGACAAATCATATTAGTCTGTTGACGTTGCATGACAAGAACGGCTAAAAAACTTGATAATGGTTCGAGCACTGGATTGAATATTTCAGTATACTTATTTGCTAATTGGTGTTTTGTAAACTAACTCGTGCTCTCTAAAACAAAAACACCGAGTTTTTGGTTATTAGGCTTTGTTTTGGAGCTATATTTGGTGAGCATACTGTGTGACACGCATTTGGGGAAACATGAATCAGAGTTAGTGCCAATGTTACAACATTTTAGTATACACCAAAGTTACAAAACATGAATGTATACATCATTTTGGTGAGCATACTTGTTAGTGCAATGTGCTCGACATATTCAACAGAACACGGATAGATGTGTGCACCAAAGTTACAAACGATGAATAACGTTGGGAAAATGGCCGATTCCCGCATAAACTAATTGCTCCCGGCTTTTTCATACACGAACTTTTAGTCCATGCCGAAACCCACACGAACAACTCCGTCTTTTTAATTTCATACACGAACTTTTAGTCTATGCTAAAACCAACATGAACAACTCCATTTTTTGAATTTAATACATGAACTATCAATTTTATACTAATTGTCACAAAACCCTAAACGGTGTTTTTATCCGTTTGACGGTTTAATTTCTAATTTAAATAAAACGAATATAACGTCGTTTAGTGTAATTTTTCATTAAGAAAATAAGAAACGACGTTGTTTTGTTGTTCTTCTTAAATTCATAATTAGGTTTTTATCTTTGGTTTCACGGCGTCGTATAAAAGACATCACATTGGAAACCTTAAAACGATCCAAAGACACAATGACGTCGTTGGTCTGTGTCGTGAAACAAAACGACATTACGTTCATTTTATTTAACCCAAATTAAACTGATTCTCCATTTGTTAATGGATACTAACACCGTTTATGATTTTGTAGCAATTAGTTTAAAACCGATAATTCGTGTATGAAATTCAGAAAATAGAGTTGTTCGTGTGGGTTTTGGCATAGACTAAAAGTTCGTGTATGAAATTAAAAAAAACATAATTGTTCGTGTGGGTTTTGGCATAGACTAAAAGTTCGTGTATGAAAAAGCCGGAAACAATTAGTTTATGCGGGAATCGGCCATTTTCCCGAATAACGTTAGCCATTTTAATGCAAAGTTTAGCCATAACTTTTTCTAGCTAACACTAATGATTTATTGTTTGTGGTACGGAAAGAATGCAAAGAAGAATTTGTTGTATCGTTACTTAATTAGGGTCGTCAGTATGCTATACAAGACGTAGATATTGAGCTATGCAGATACTTTCTTAATTAAGGTAGTAAGAGCAAGTGCAATGGTGATTTATCACCAATCCTTAACACGTAAACCAAGATAAATCAGAATAAAATATTATTAATGATGGCAATTTGGTAAGGATTGGTACTTAGATAAGGACTTTTAGAGCAACTCCATTGGGAGTGACTAAACCCAAGGAGGCCTAGAAAACAAAATAAAAATAAATCAAAAAGCCCAAATTAACTAAGTATCGCTACTCTATTTGGGATTTTAAGGTTTGTTAAGGAGCGCATACGTGGCGCAATCTCATTGGACCGCACCAAACACCTCTCTCTCCTTTGGCAAAAACAAGCTTCTCGACTTCTCCGTCTTCTCTATCTCGAATCTCTCTCTCTCTCGAAGCTTCTCCGACTTCTCTCTTGCGAATCTCGTCGTCGGTGTGGAGCTTCATCGTCGGTGTGGAGCTTCATCGTCGGTGTGGAGCTTTGTCGTCTCTGTCCCGAGTCTCACCGTCTGTCTGTCGAGCCTCGTCTTCTCTCTCTCGAAGCAATCTCGTCTCTCTCTCGTCTCTCTTTCGTCTCTCTCTCGTCTCTCTCTCGTCTCTCTCTCATCTCTCTCTCTTTTCTCTCTCGTCTCTCTCTAGTCCCGAATCTTCGTCGTCTCTGTCCCGAATCTCTCTCTCTCGAAGGAATCTCGCCTCTGTCCCGAAACTCGTCGTCGCTCCGTCGTCTCCAGCGAACCTCGTCGTCTCTGTCTCGAAACTCGTCGTGGCTCCGTCGTCTCCGGTGAACCTCGTCGTCCCTGTCTCCAACCTCGTCTGGAATCTCGTTGCGATCTCCTTATCGGTAAGAAATCAACCGTTTGATTTGATCTTTTTCCAGAAGCTGTCTCGTTTTTGTTTTATCTCCCATCCGTTGTCTGTTGAGTTTAAGATTTGTATGATTGTTTCATAATATTAAGGACTGTTGAATAGATGAATGATTGTTCCTGAATAGATTTGTATGATTGTTTCATAATATTAAGGACTTGTTTTGTCATATAATTGGGAGTGATCGATTGTGGAATCGATATGCTTAAGTTCTGTTGAATCGATATGCTTAAGCTTAAGCATTTTTGTGGAATCGATATGCTTAAGATTTGTTAGTTTTCTGTTGTTTATGATCAAGCTTTTTTAGTTTTCTGTTGTTTGTGGAATCGTTTATGATCAAGTTTTTAATTAAAATTGGTTTGTTGGTTTTGCGAGAGTTGATGATGTTCGAGGAAGAAACTTGGGTTGTCTGAAGAATGACATAAAAGCTCCTCTCTTTCATTTCACAGTTGAGAAGAGGTAAATTTAATTTTCACTCTAAGTAGATTCACGTTTTAATGGTTGTTAGATATAGGTGGTTGTTAGATATAAGTAGAACCCGAGAAATTGATTGTGAGCTTTGATTATTGGTGGTTAGCTTTGATGGTTGATAGGATATGGTGGTTAGCTTTCATGGTTGATAGTAAATGACTTAAAAACTTTCATGGTTGATAGTAAATGGTAGTTAACCCGAGAATTAAAGTGTATTTAGTGCACCAACTTAAAAACTTCAACAACTTAAAAAACATTAACAACAACAACAACTACATTAAACAACAACAAATACAAAACTTCCCTTTAAAACTTCAACAATTACCACACTTATAAAGCATCCTCAAAAGCTTTTAAAAACCTCCATCTACTTTCCTTCTCCAAAGCTATTATGGATCCTGATACACAACATTGTAGCTTTCAAAACCTGTTACAGAGTCAAAACCTTCATCAACCTTATCACCCTGTCCCTTGTGAGCCTTATCAGCCTGTCCCTCATGAACCAACTGTTGAAGTCTCTGCGTCGGATGCCTCTATGTTCGGTTCTCAATGGACCGAAGATGCAGAGATCTTGTCTGAACGTAAAGAGAGAAGAAAATGGTCACCAACAGAAGATGGGGTGCTGATAAGTGCATGGCTGAACACCTCGAAAGACGCAGTGGTTGGAAATGAGCAAAAAGCACTTGCGTTTTGGAAACGCATTGCTGCTTATTTTGCTGCCAGTCCTAAGCTAGATGGGGCGCAAAAGAGGGAGCCAACACACTGTAAGGCGAGATGGGGAAGATTAATGAGGGCGTGTGTAAGTTTGTTGGGTGTTATGAAGCAGCAACGAAGCAGAGAGCAAGTGGACAGAACGAGGATGACATCGTGAAGTTGGCTCACAAGATTTTCTTCAATGATCACAAGGCCAAGTTCACATTAGAGCATGCCTGGTTAGAGCTACGATATGATCAGAAATGGATGGCATCTTCTGCTACCAAGGATAAAGTTCAGACAAAAAGAAGGAGGTTAGATGACCAGTCATCAACCTCAGTGACTATGGATGAAGCAATGACTCAGTCAGAAGGTGTTAAAGCAGCAAAGGCAAAAGGAAAGAAACCAGTGAGGAAGCAAGCGACTTTGGAAGCAGAAGAAAAGGAGAAGAGGGAGTTTCAAAGCTTGTGGGAGATTAGGCAGAAAGATTTTGAAGGCAACTCTTAACAAGCAAAAATTGCTTGAGAACCTACTTGCCAAGCCTGAACCATTAAGTGAACTCAAAATGCAACTAAAAAATAAGCTCATTAATGATATCTTAGCTTGAGTCTTAAGCAAGTCTGTATGTCTCTGTTTCTATCTTAACGAATGTCTTAAGCAAGTCTGTATGTCTCTATTTCTGTCTTAATGAAAGTCTCTGTTTTTTCTATAATGAATGTCTCTGTTTTTTCTTAATGAATGTTAATGGTTATGTTAGTGAATGTTAATGGTTTTGTTGTCTGTTTTTGGTAGTTGGGACTCACCACGTTTTGTGTGTGTCAATTGCAGGTGGAGAATAAAGCCAAGACTTAACCATTTCTTGTGACAGAAGCAGACAAGACCGAGACTTGGTAGCAGACAAGACCGAGACTAGCTATTGTTATCTATAAATGTACTCTATAAGTGTTTATCGAAATGCAATTCTCATATGTTCTCTATATTTTGTTTCTCCCATTGGGTTTGTAAAATTTCTTTTATGTAAACAATTTCTTATCCAAACTATTTCTTTTATGTAAACCATTTCTTATCCAATTCAAATTTACATTTCTAAATGGATGCTTCTTCTTCTAATAATTTTGAAGACTTTATGGATGAAAAGTTTGATAAAATGTTTGATCAACAATTCGATAATCTCCTCATTCGGGCTGAAAATCGTCAAGAAGCTTCAAGATCAAAAAAGAAACGAGCGTACATTGAAAGACAACAAGAACAAGGGCACATACAGTTATGGAACGACTACTTTAGTGAAGATGCAACATATCCGTCTCACATGTTTCGACGCCGTTTTAGAATGAACAAGTCGTTGTTCATGCGTATTGTTGATCGACTCTCCGCTGAAATCCCATACTTTCAACAAAGAAGAGATGCTACTGGAAGGTTCGGTCACTCTCCGTTACAAAAGGCAACTGCAACAATTCGTATGATGGCATATGGTTGCCCAGCTGATGCGGTCGACGAATACCTCCGACTTGCTGAGACCACTGCGCTTTTATGCTTGGAACATTTTGTTGAAGGAATCATCAATTTATTTGGAGATGAGTATCTAAGAAGACCCACGCCAGAAGATCTTCAACAACTGCTTGATATTGGAGAGCTACGCGGATTTCCGGGGATGATAGGAAGCATTGATTGTATGCATTGAGAGTGGAAGAATTGTCCGACCGCATGGAAAGGTCAATATACACGTGGATCAGGAAAGCCAACCATTGTTCTAGAGGCTGTAGCTTCACAAGACCTCTGGATATGGCACGTATTTTTTGGACCTCCAGGTACATTAAACGATATCAATGTTCTTGATCGATCACCAATTTTTGATGATATATTACAAGGTCGAGCTCCAAAAGTTAATTACATTGTCAACGGACACCAGTACCGAATGGCTTACTATCTCACAGATGGTATTTATCCAAATTGGGCTACTTTTGTCCAATCTATTCAACTTTCGGAAGGTCCGAAGGCATCTTTATTCGCTACACATCAAGAAGTTGTACGTAAAGATGTCGAGCGAGCTTTTGGGGTCTTACAAGTTCGATTTGCCATAGTAAAAAATCCAGCTCTTTTATGGGATAAAATAAAAATTGGAAAGATCATGAGGGCATGTATCATTCTACATAATATGATCGTAGAAGACGAACGAGATCAGTTCACTCAGTTTGATGTTTCAGTTTTCCAAAATCCCGATTCAAACCGAAGTTCTGAAGTTGATTTCTCGTTTTCTACAGATATGCCTTCAAATCTCGGTAATATGATGAACATTCGGAATCAAGTTCGTGATAGAGCAATACATCAACGATTGAAAGCGGATTTGGTTGAGAATATATGGCAAAAATTTGGAACAATTCAAGATTTCTACTAATCCGTCTTTCTCGTTTATGATTTGTATTTGTATTTTGTTTATGTTTTGATGTTATTTTTAATAAAAAATTATGTATCTTTTTCTTTCAAATTATTGTACTTTGAAAAAATAATTTTTTTTAAGTACCTCAATTAGATTCTACCAATGGTTGATGAAAAAATTAAATAAACTAATAGGGGTACTTAAGCTTTCAAATCACAAACTTAAACATTAATTTATCCTTTAGTACCCATTAGGGGTACTAATTGATGGAGATGGTCTTAGGACTTAGTCCTTAAGACACGTGGTTGTGTCTGATTGGTGCCATTTTTTTTTTTCAAAAACAATGTATATATATATAATTGAAAACATTTGTAACAAATTTGGTTATGAAGATTAATAATTATTGTATCTTTATATTTAATGATGTAATAAATAAAATTTTAAATTTTATATGTTTTAAAATTTAATATTTTTTCATTCTTAAGAATTTCGAATTGGAGAACACCATTGGACATACAATTTTGTTAGGAGTCCTTAACTATTCTAAAAAAATAAAAATTAGTTTAATAATGCTAAGGACTCCAATGGTAGTAACACCATTGAAAATGCTCTAAGCGAGATGGGCCTTAACTAAAAAGGACCATCTTCTCTAGGCAAAAAACGGCACGTCGTTTATCTGTCAATTTGGGAAATGCACGTCGTCTTGTTTCAACAGCCGAAACTTCCTGAAATGCCAAGAAAAGTCGTGTCACTGTTTAGATTCTAGACACTAAACGAAAGTTATAGGAAAAGAAAGAGCACTTTCTATTTCAAGAAACTCGAAGAACGTTCTCCATTCATCCTCCACTACCTTATATAGTTACATATATGGACCTTTTATCTGATCTCAAAAATCAGATCAAAGCAACAACAAAATCAAGCATCAAAGTTCATACTAAGTCACTCGAAGAACAACGATGTCTCTAGTTCCAAGCCTTTTTGGAGGACGAAGATCAAACGTCTTCGATCCGTTCTCACTAGATGCATGGGATCCATTCGAAGCCCTCTTCACCCCTTCCTCGGCTCGTGACGTGGCATCATTCACAAACGCAAGAGTAGACTGGAAGGAGACACCAGAGGCACACGTGTTCAAAGCAGACTTGCCAGGGCTGAAGAAAGAAGAAGTGAAGGTTGAGGTTGAAGACAAGAACATACTTCAGATAAGCGGAGAGAGGAGCAAGGAGAGCGAGGAGAAGAATGACAAGTGGCACCGTGTGGAGAGGGCAAGTGGGAAGTTTAGGAGGAGGTTTAAGGGCAACATTATTGGTGGTCCCGAGGCAAGTCCCTTATCTTTCTTCCCGGGAGAGAGAGTCCCTTATATTTTTTTTTTTGGTCGGGAAAGAGTAAGGGCCGTCCCTTAATTAAGGGATTTTCCCTTCTCTTTCTTCCTCGGTCCCCGCATTTCGTGGTCCCCTTTCCCTCTAAGGGACTGCCTAAATCCCTGCAATAATGTTGCTCTAAGTTGCCTGAGAACGCGAAGATGGAGGAAGTGAAGGCGACGATGGAGAACGGTGTGCTTACGGTTACGGTACCGAAGGCGCCTGAGAAGAAGCGTGAAGTCAAGTCTATTGATATCTCTGGCTAAGTCATTGTCGTTGAAGATGAATATTTGATGGTTTGGTGTGTGGAATAAATATTAAAAGGGTTTGTGTGTTTACTTTGGTTTGTTGCGTTTTGAAATTGTCGTTTCTTTCACTGAAATTATGAATATTGTAAGACTTTATACTAATGGATAAACGAATATAAAACTATCGATATACACATTAAGCTCGAATAATGCTTCTAATGTGGAACGCCTAGACATGTCAAAAGACTGTTGTAAGAGTATATGTGATGGGCTCTAATACCATATGAGTGTTCTAAGACCATGATTACTGGTGGTGCTTAGGCGGAGATTTTTAGAAACAGTTAGTGACCTGTTTTTTAATTTTTAATTAGAAATTAAAAAATAGGTTCTTAACTGTTCCTAAGTACCTCCGCTTAAAGACCGCCAATAATGTTGCTGTAAGAACACAGATTTTGAATATTAATACTTAAGGACTACTTTTGGAACAGTCTAGATTTCCTTGGTATTGTGTTGGTGTCTCACGAAGAAGGTGTCTTCATGCATCACCAAGCATATATCAAAGACATTCTTCATCAAGCTTCAATGTTTGACTGCAATTTATTACGATATGTAAATATATATATGGTAGTTATGTTTGATACGATAGTATATCTTGTGTATCTTCGTTTTAGGATAGAAACCTTTGTATAAATATAAGGTCTTGGACCTAAGAATCAATACAGAAAACGCTTTCCATATACTCTGTTTTCTGACATGGTATCAGAGCCCTACTAGGGTTTCAATCCTTGACGGCTGCGGTCATCATTCTTCTTTGATCAAGGCTACTTTACCTTTGTCGACAGATCATCATTCCTTCTTGATCTCTTGTCAAAGTACTGTGTGATACATAATGGCTGATGGAAAGACAACCGATGGAAGTTTAGTTCCAGTAGGAACTTTGAAGGAAGTAGTTGGGATTCAACGGAGAACTATATCTCCATATGACATGAGCTCGAGTGACAATCCGGGAAGCATAATCTCCCAACCGTTGCTGCGAGGATCGAACTATGATGAGTGGGCGACCAATCTCAGACTTTCGCTTGTAGCAAGAAAGAAATTTGGTTTCGTGGATGGCACGATTTCGCAGCCCAAACAAGACTCGCCATATTTGGAGGATTGGTGGACTAACAATGCTCTAGTCGTGTCTTGGATGAAGCTGACGATTGATGCTAATGTTCTCACCAATCTATCACACCATGATTAGCTCGCAGTCTCTGGGAACACATTCAGAAGCGGTTCTCTGTGAAGAATGGGTCAAAAATACAGAGGATTAAAACAGAGATTGCCATAGCTCAACAACGAGGACAAACAGTTGAAGCTCACTTTGGGTATCTCAACAAGTTGTGGACGACCATAACTGATTATTGTCCTCTGAAGAGGTGTAAGTGTGGTTCATGCACGTGTGATCTCAACATGGAGCTTGAGAAAGAACGAGATGAGGACAGAGTACACGAGTTTATTCATGGGCTTGATGACATCTATATGCCCACGAGATCAGCTCTGCTCTCTCGTGTCCCATTCCCGACTCTGGACGATGTGTACAATGCATTGACACAAGAAGAAGGCTCTCGTATGGGATCTATATCGTACACAGAGCCGACCAGAGGAGTGAGTTTTGCTATACAATCACAGCAGCGAGGTAGAACCACTCAAGAAGACCGAGACAGAAACATGACTTGTGGAAGCTGTGGCAAGACTGGACATGCTGCAGACAATTGTTTCCGTCAGATTGGATATCCTCCATGGTGGGCAGATCGTCCTAGAAACAAAGGAACTGGGAACAAAGGGAGTGGTCAGAATCCGATGAAAACCATAGGTAAGGAGACAGCTCTGGTGAACGCGATGGGAGCTCTTGGAGTTGGATCTCAAGGAGCGAGTTCTTCTGCTATTTCAGAGGCAGATCGGGTTGGGTTCAGCGGATTAAATGAGACTCAGTGGAGAACACTAGTGGCGATGTTGGAAGAAAGAAAACATCCACCGCCGAGTCGTCAATCTGGTAAGTTTTTCTTTGAAACTTGGATTCTCGATAGTGGAGCTACGAACCATATGACTGGATTGAGAGAGTATATTGCAGACATTCGGTTTATGGCTCCCATAAGGATTAAGTTACCAGATGGTAGATTCACAGTAGCGAATCAGAAAGGAGTTGTTTCGATGGGAACACATATTGAGTTGCCAGATGTGTTTTTGGTAGATGGATTAGATTGCCATTTGATTTCAGTCTCACAGCTGACTCGAGATAGTCATTGCATATTCCAGATCTCTGATAAACTTTGTACAATCCAGGACCGCATCACGAAGACCCTGATTGGTGCGGGTGAGCAGCTGCAAGGATTGTACTTCTTTAGGAGCGTGGGTGGAGCTATGGCGTTGATGGCTGGGTGTACGAATCGTATTTCACGGGATGTATGGCATAGACGCTTAGGTCATCCATCTCTTAAAGTTGTAGACAAGTTGCAGATTACTGGTTTTTCTAGTTCTGGTGTTTTAAACAATAAAGCGTGTCAAGTTTGTATCCGCGCTAAGCATTCTCGAGATTTGTTTCCCATCATTTTGAATAAGACTACTACTCCTTTTGAATTGGTGCATTGTGATTTGTGGGGACCCTATAGGACACCAGCTCTGTGTGGAGCACAATATTTCTTGACCATACTTGATGACTATTCTCGAAGTCTATGGTTGTACTTGTTGCCAAATAAACAACAGGCACCTATCAAAATCAGACAATTTTTTTCTCTTGTCGAGAGACAATTCGAGAAAAGTATAAGAACTTTTCGCTCAGACAATGGCAGTGAGTTCATTTGTCTTACTGATTTCTTCCGAGACAAGGGAGTTATACATGAAACGTCTTGTGTTGGGACTCCTCAACAAAACGGACGCGTTGAAAGAAAGCACAGACACATACTAAATGTGGCTCGTGCATTGAGATTTCAAGGGTCGTTACCAATTGAATTTTGGGGTGAATGTGCCTTGGCTGCTGGATACTTGATTAATAGGACTCCATCAGATGTGTTGAAAGGGAAAACACCCTTTGAGATGCTGTATAATCGACCACCACCGATACAACACCTACGTACTATTGGCTGCTTGTGTTATGTTCATGAGCAGAGACATGGGGGATACAAATTCGCGAGTCGTAGCAAGAGAAGTATCTTTATTGGCTATCCATTTGGCAAGAAGGGATGGCAAGTATACGATCTTCAAACCAGAAAAATATCAGTTTCTCGTGATGTTATATTTTTCAAAGATGATTTTCCTTTTGCTACAAGTTCATCGAGTGAGTTGGAGAATGATGAATATATATTATCTGCGCCCGATTTGGTAGCTCCAGAAGACAATATGGCTGCGCCTCTGCCTTCGTCAGGACCTCCTATGCAGTCATCACCTATCACAGAGAATATGACACTGCCGAGGGTAGAGGAAACAGAGACTGAAGAAGATGATTCTCCGAAAGAGTTGGATGGAGTTGAGATCTCACACGATGATGACTTGAATGCAGGGGATGATATCTTGAACTCAAATAATGGAGATGGTGATGATCAGAATGTTGGAATACATGATATGCCAGTCACAGAAGAACCTCTTGGTCGTGGTCACAGACAGAAGATTAAGTCGGTTAGACTTAAAGATTTCGTGGCAAATACAGTACATGAGACATCTTGCTATCCGATTGAAGACTTTGTCTCGTGTGATCGGTTTTCTGTGACACACAGGTGTTATCTTGCAGCAGTTGCAAAGCATGCAGTTCCTCAGCATTATTCTCAAGCTGTGGAAGATCCAAACTTTCGAGGAGCCATGAAATACGAGATCATAGCTCTGGAAGATAACGGCACATGGACCGTAGAAGACTTACCTCCAGGGAAAAAGGCTCTAGTTGTCGATGGGTATATTGTATCAAATATAGAGCAGACGGGACGATAGAACGATACAAAGCTAGAATGGTGGTGTTTGGTAATCATCAAGTAGAAGGAGAGGATTTTACTGAAACATTTGCACCTGTAGCAAAGATGACAACGATTCGATGTTTTCTTGAGATAGTGGCTGCCAGAGATTGGGAAGTACACCAGATGGATGTACATAATGCATTTTTGCACGGTGATCTTGAGGAGGAGGTGTTCATGAAATTACCACCTGGTTTTCGTGTGGAAGACAAGAACAAGGTATGTCGATTACACAAGTCTCTTTATGGTCTTAAACAAGCACCGAGATGCTGGTTTGCGAAGTTGACGAAGGCATTACAAGAGTATGGTTTTGTGCAATCAGCGTCTAACTATTCATTGTTTGTCTTTGAGAGCAAGGATATTCAGATTCATGTACTCATCTATGTGGATGATTTGATCATCACAGGAAGTTCTCTAGCAGTGATTGCGAATTTTAAAACATATTTGAGTAATTGTTTTAAGATGAAAGATCTTGGCCTTCTCAAGTATTTTTTGGGTATAGAAGTGGCTCGTAATGCTTCAGGGATCTATTTATGTCAACGGAAGTTCGCTCTTGACATCATTACTGAAGCAGGACTTCTTGGTGCAAAGCCTGCATCGTTTCCGATGGATCAGAATCACCGGCTTGCGTTGGTTGCAGGTGATACGATTTCAGAACCGACTAGATATCGACGGTTAGTTGGAAGATTGATTTACTTGAGAGTAACGAGACCTGAGTTGTCGTATGCAATTCATACCCTCTCCCAATTTATGCAAGATCCGAAACAGGAACATTGGGATGCAGCTATTCGTGTGGTACGTTATTTGAAATGGAACCCAGGACAGGGTATATTGCTTAAGGCAAGACAGCCTTTGACTTTGACGGCTTGGTGCGATGCGGCTTGGGGAGCATGTCCCATCACCAGAAGATCCTTAACGGCTTGGTTCATTCAGCTAGGTGGATCGCCAGTTTCTTGGAAAACCTTCAAACAAGACACAGTCTCTAGGTCGTCGACGGAGGCAGAGTACAAGGCGATGTCCGATACAGTTCAAGAGCTGATTTGGGTGGGGAATTTGTTGACTACGTTTGGTGTCCGTTTTGACAAACCAATTCCGGTTCATTGTGATAATATTTCTGCAATTTATCTGGCAGCTAATCCGGTTTTCCATGAAAAGACGAAGCATGTGGGGATCAGTTATCATTTCATACGAGATGAGATCGTGAGAGGTTTTGTTACAACAAAACATGTTTCGACGAAGATGCAACTAGTTGATATTCTGACGAAGGCACTTGGTAAGAAGGAATTTGCAGATTTTCTCATCAAGTTGGGAGTTCGAAACTTACACTCTCCAACTTGAGGGAGGGTATTACGATATGTAAATATATATATGGTAGTTATGATAGTATATCTTGTGTATCTTCGTTTTAGGATAGAAACCTTTGTATAAATATAAGGTCTTGGACCTAAGAATCAATACAGAAAACGCTTTCCATATACTCTGTTTTCTGACACTTCCTCCAGTCTATCGATACCAACCTGGCGCCATTAGAAATTAAAAAATAGGTTCTTAACTGTTCCTAAGTACCTCCGCTTAAAGACCGCCAATAATGTTGCTGTAAGAACACAGATTTTGAATATTAATACTTAAGGACTACTTTTGGAACAGTCTAGATTTCCTTGGTATTGTGTTGGTGTCTCACGAAGAAGGTGTCTTCATGCATCACCAAGCATATATCAAAGACATTCTTCATCAAGCTTCAATGTTTGACTGCAATTCAATGCCTACTCTTCTCCCTCAAAGAATAGAAAGTTGCAATACCTAGCTATAATAAAGCCTGACATACAGTTTGCTGTCAACTTTGTGTGTCAGAGGATGCATCTCCATGGTTATGTCTGATTTTAGTCCGTTGAAAAGAGTTATATGGTACTTGAAAGGCACACAAGGCCTCAACTTAGATATCAAGAAAAGCTCTGGTTTAACGATGATTGGTTACTGCGATAGCGACTGGACTGGTTACAAGGAGACACGAAGATCGACAACATGGTTTTGTACTATGTTGGGGGCTAATACGATATCATGGTCTTCGGAGAGACAACCTACAATCTCTCAGAGTTCCACTGAAGCTGAATATAGAGCTCTCATTGCAGCTGCGAAACTACTTGGATCTCGTATCTCCTACGTGACTTGGGTATCGAACAAATGGAATCAACGAAGCTCTTCTGTGACAACCTCTCAGCAGTGTATCTCAGCACAAATCCAGCTATGCATAATCGAAGTAAGTACTTCTGACACTGATTACCACTATATAAGAGACCAAGTTGCTCTTGGTTTGGTGGAGACACAACACATTCCGGCTGCACTACAACTTGGTGACATCTTTACCAGATCATTGCCGAAGGGAGCTTTCTTCCATTTACGTAGCAAACTTGGTGTTCACGTTGCCCCAAACACAAGTTTGAGGAGAAATGTAAGAACAAACGTGATGGGCTCTGAGAATGATAAAAGCCCAAGTATAAAGTCTGTTCCACAGCCCACTGACAAATGTTTATCATCCTTGTCATACAGCTGAGTGTACGGAAAGGAGAAAGCTTAACACGACAAAGAACCAGACGCTGCTCTTTTGATTAATTGATGAATTATCATCTTTACAGTTGTGTAGATAAGAAGATCAAATTGTTCCTAGAGTAGTATAAGTATCTCTATATCCTTATCTTGTAAAAGTTAAAAGTATCAATATTCAAAATCTCTGTTCTTGAAACACTCGTATCTGTGGTATAAGAGTTGTTCTTTGATCACTACGGTCTATCTGGTTAACCATTACTCTTGAACCAAACTTTATATCCACTGATTCAGATGATCGTTTATTTAAAATTTGGTTAACCATTATTCTTGAACCAAATTTTATAGCCACTGATTCAAATGATCGTTTATTTAAAATCTTCTATACCATGTATAAATAGGAATTTTTTTGTCAAAATTAAGATCTGTCACGTAAGGACATGATTAATGCATTAATCATGGCCTAACATTTTTAGAGAGGATGAGTATGCGACACAAACTACTTTTAACATGCCTCAGCCACATAAAGTGGATGTTAGATATCTTTGCTGTTTACGTTAGGTTGCGTATGCCAAGTCGCCTATTAGAAGGCATTAATGAGTACATATGATAAGATTCGTGATCGTTCTCAACCTCTCTGTCTCGTTACAAATTTAATGCAATGCTTCTTGTTTATTCGGTAAGCAACTTGCTGTTGTATTCATTATTTGTTCAACGTCTCTGTATTCATATTTAATATTTCCTCCGTTGCACCAAAAAAAAAATATTTTTGAAAAAAATTGTTTTACAAAAATACTTTTTTGTATTTTATAGAAATCTTCTTTTATTTAGTTATAACAAACTGAAAAATTCAAAAAGGTTATTTGAGTTAATTAATATCGATTTAATTTTATTAAAATATTAATATTGCATTTATGATACAAAATTAATTTGACTTTTAATATGTGAATAATTCAGAAATATTATTTTTGGGAGACGGAAGGAGTATTCTTTTACTCATAACTATGTGAACTCGTATAGCCAACTTGTACTACCAAAACCACATTTAGTCGAAAGACTCCAAACATATTTTCAAACTAAAATTAGCCGCCATGAGTGATAGCTACTTGTTAATTTGTCTTTGTGCTAATTAAATCTTCATGTATAAGAAATAATCATCGTATTTTGTTGTCGTTAATAATCCCAAACTCCCAAAATAAAATCGAATGATTTTTTAATGATAAAAGGAGAAATCAATATCATTAATAATTGAACATATATGTACACGTAAGAAAAAAAATAATACGATATATGCATCACGTTCTCATTCAATGGCTACGTCCTCCTCGAGATATACCGGTAGACGACGAACCGGTACCTGATCCAGACCCGGAACCTTTTGTCGAGACACTCCCTGTCCCTGAGCCTCTGCTTCCAAAGTAAAGATCCGACAAGTAATTCCCTATGTCTTCAGGGGTATATCTGACATTAAACCCATCTTCTCCCATACCGAACCGGTTTATCTCGTATAACTCGGTACAGACCAGCATTAGTTTATGACTCAACGAGACTTTGATCCAGTCCCTAAGTTTCGGGTCGGGTATGACCCACGATATCTGTTTACGGTACGCCGCCTCGAACTCGTCGTCGAACCTCGCCAACATTTCTTTAGCTTCTTCCGGCGTGATCTCCTCCGCCGGATATTCCGGTAAGGACGTCAGCACTTTCCCCCACGCGAGCTTCTCGAACTTTCCCGCGTACTGCTTCACCTTCGCCTCGTGCCTCACCACCCAATCGTCCCCGAGGAGGAGCTTCAAGTTAGACGTTCGGACCTTTACGACGACGTATTGGAGATTATTAGCGAGGAAGAGGTAGGACAAAGCAACGTCTTTGTACGGCTGAGCTTTACCGTCGATTTTGCAAAGCGTGAGTAGAATCACCCATGCGATACGTAGGGACACCGGAGACGAGTAGAGCTCTTCCGGGTTAGCCTCGTCTCCGGCGCAAGATCCCGGAAAGGGAGACGGCAGGCTTAGCTGCCAGTTTTCGAAGATTACAGCGATGGACTCGCTGTAATCCGCGAGGAAGGAGAGGTAGTTCATGACGTAACGAGTGAGAGGGTGAACGTTGCCGCCGATGACCGGCGTTCTAGACGTTTCTTTCTGAATCGCCGTTTCGAACGCCGTCATCATGAACCTCACAGCGTCTCCTAGTTTGGCTAACGAGTTGATCACTTGAGACCTAATGGCGGAAGCTGAGTCGAAATAGAAGATGGTTTCGATCTCCACGTAGAGACTTGCTAGCGTTTCGTACATGTCCAAGAACCGGAACATTTTCTCCGGTGAGAGTTTCTTGATCTTTGAGGCGGTTTCAGGGAAGGTAAAGAGCGTTAAAGCCCCTTCTTGTGTGATATCTGTGAAGGAAGACTCGACTATCTTCAACCAAGAGGAGAAAACATGGTCAGCGAGGAGCCTCTCGCCGAAGAAAAGAGACCGAACCGCTAACTTCGCAGCTCGTAGCCACGACTTGATCTTTGAGTCGAGAGTCTCCCAGTCCATCTTCTGAACCTGATTGAGATTGAGTCGCTCCACGGCCAAGTTGTGGAGCGTCTCGTCTACTATGGATCTTCTTACGGTTTTGTAAACCTTGACGCATTCCTTGGCATACCCTGTAGAGATCATACAATCCGCTATCGTTTTTAGGTCGTCCATGGCGTTAGAATCTCCGCCGGAGAATCTATGTTCGTCTCCGTACTCCGAATACGATGTTTCGTCGTCTTCGGAGTCGGAGACACTGGTCGTGGTGGAAGTGCTGAATCTTGACGATCTGTAAGACCGTACAGAGACGCTTTCAGGGTCGAGATAGTCCCGGTTTGTATTCAACACGCGGCGAAACTCAGACTCGAGAAGCTTCATAGCAGACTGCATCAGTTTCTGAGCGTACACGAGCTTCTCCGAGGAAGGGTTAACGGTAACTAAACGGTTCATGGTGCTCTGCAAATGTTTAACGGCTTCAACGAACTCCTCTGCTTCGCGACGACTGTTGATAGAGAAGAGGAAGTCGTTGGAAGAAGAAGAAGAAGTCCATTTGGATATAGCGGTGTCGATGTTGCTCATATACTCCTGTACAGCTGTATCGGCGAGTGTCTGGTGAGGTGATTGTTTCTGTGGTGGAGGAGATGATCGGAACAAGTGCTTTCCCATTCTTTTTCTGTTGTCTTCAAACTCTGTTTTGTGCTCTGTTTTGGAAGCCTCTCTGTATTCGTGTGAAGAAGATACTTTGTTTTATTTGTTACTAAACAAAGAGATTTATATATAAATACATGTTATAAAGAAATACTACTCATATAGATATATTTGCGTGCGTGTATATGTATGTGAGCGTGTACGTATGTGTTGTGTGGAGGAGAAATGTTCATTAGTCAAACGCGGCAATGTCAAATACGACATGACATTGTTTAAAGTCAGACTTCTGACCAAAGTTAATACATCCATTGCCTTGTTCATCTGCAGCTGTGTGTGAACTTGTGTATAATTACGGTTTCAATTTTAAATGAGATATTTGAGCATCATTATTCCTCTAAAAAGAGAATCTCTTAGGGCATCTTTATCCCAAAGACGCTAGTGGGGGTTTCTTAATTTTTTTTTTTTTACTTTTTGGTTTAAAAAAAAAAATTAAAAAGTGCACCAATCGCGGGCCGCCACGTGTCAGTGGGGCCCGCAAACAGTGCAAAAACCCTTCCAAACCCGTTTCTTATTTGGCATGCACAAGGGACTTGGTTTTCAAAAAATGTGGGCCCCCCCTGCATAAGAGACCCATTTTTTCATGGGGATAAAGATGCTCTTAGAGTAGGAGGGCTCACTGTTTCTTAAAAACAGTTGTATGTTAATTAAAAAACGTGTATTATGAGTTTTTTTACTGTTCGCGGATCCCATTGAAACGTGGCGGTTCGCGATTGATGCATATTTTAATTTTTTTTTAAAGACAAAAAATAAAAAAAAATTTAAGAAACCCTTTATAGATATATGAGATAATGTTGTTCTTAGTTATCGTGTATTAATTGTAGTTTTATGACAATAAATATATACTCCCTCCGTTTCAAATTACTTGTCGTTGTAGGGTAAAATTTTCGTTTCAAAATAAGTATCGATTTGTAATTTTAATGCAAAATTTAATGATTTTATATATCATTTTACTTTTCTATTGGTTGAAATGTGGTTAGGTGTATATGTAATGTTGTTTTTATTTTGAGAATATGTAAAATTTAATGTTTTTTAATCTGTGTGCAAAAACTTAAAACGACAAATAAAGTGAAACGGAGAGAATACTATTAATTGTAAATTTTCATTAATTAAATGCACCAAAAAGATACAAATAGGAATGCATAGAATTTTATGGGTTCCAGATATTAATTTGTACTCCCTATGTTACAAAAATATACACATTTTAGAAAAAAAATCACTTCAAAAAAAAAAATATATATATATAGGACTATTATCTGAGTGATGATTTTATATGAAAGAAATATATTACGTTAATTTTGGTCTATTTGATATATTCCATTGTTTCGTAAAAATGTCAATTAAACACTTTTCATGAGGATTCAAAAAGTTATAAGGTATATTAATATACTCTTTTTATTTTACAGTTATTTAAATAAAAATAAATTAACTACACATTTATTGGTTATTTAAAATGATAATAAATTTATTTGATATAAAAATTTGGATTGAAAATATAGAATGACATTTTCTGAAATAAAATACAAAACAAGAATGACATTCATTATGAAATCAAAGAAGTATTTTGTTGACATTCAAAATAAAAACTGACATTCGCCAGCTATGTTTTGACAGTTTGTAGTTATTTGTGTTATATTGTTATTTTTTTAATTAAAAACATATCAAATGAAAATAAAACAACATGTTTGAAAATGAAATACAACTGTTAATTACTAGTAGCTTTCTACAATACAATCTTTTGGTTAGCTGATTTATTTACTATTTGGGGAAACGAAGATTTGTGCTTTAAAAGTTGAATGTTAATTTGTGTCCTACCGCCACACGATAGAAATCCATGGTTTTCAAAAATTGTTCAAAGATGCTAAAACTCCCTCCACAAGACTACTAAATTCATAGTTTTCAACATTTTAGATTAATTAGGCTGAATACTGGGGCTTCTAGAGATCACAAAAAATTATACCTAAATCCATTTACAACCTAAAATTGCATTCATAAAGAGAATATAACTGATTAAATAGTATAAATGTAAGCTTTATAAGGGAAAGAAATGTCCCCAATTGGACATTATTTCGAACTTTTAAATATTCATATATATACAAAAAACTTAGAAAATACAAAATACATTTGATAATTATAACTTTTCAATAGTTGAATGTTGGGTTGGAATCTTTTTTCGTGCAACGCTAAGACCATTTTCAACGCCGTTCTATTTTTTCTCTATAATTTTTTTAAAAAAAAATAGAATAATTTTATTATACAATAATTTTATTGGAGTAACTTTTGTTCCAATGATGTTACTCTCTATTATATAGTAGAATATTAAGGGATGTTACCATTTTACTCAATTTTTAGAGTAAAAAAAACAATAGTCCTCTATATTATATTCTATAATAGAGTAACACTAGTGAAGTAAAAATTATTTTATAATAGAATTATTCTATTTTAGAGTTATTCTATTTTATAGTAAAGCATAGAGGGAAAATAGTATTCTACTAAGATGCCCTAAGCAATAGCCGTTTAGGAAAAGAGGTCAGTTTTTACTACAACAATTCTGATTAAAAAATAGTGAATGTTGTAAAATTAGTACAATGACCGCAATAAAAATTACATTAATCCATGATTTAATTTTGTTTAATCAAGTAAGCTTTGTGGCTGGCTCCGCCCCTTGTGTCAGCCCTTTTTCGTCAAACTTACTTGTTCAAAAGTGCACCGTCTAAGCTTGTAAAATCGCCGGAAAAGTGTTAAACGGAGATCGAGCGTGGGAATTGGAGAAATCACTGAGAAAACCACATCTCTAAAAAATCTCAAGTTATTTTATTACTTGTTTCTGCCTATGAATAAACTAATATACATAGGAGTTATGAAATTTGCATGAAGACATCAAGAAAACAAGGAAAATTAATCTAAAACTCGTCGAAGTTAAAAAGCCGTAACGTAGAAACCCTAATAATCTAAAGCGGAAGACGACATCTAAATGACAGAATTACCTTTCATTTAAGTTTTTTCTTTTCTAGAACACTTTCTTTCATTTAAGTTAAACATTATCTCTTTACAAAAGTATAATATATATTTAAAATAAATAAATGATTAATCCAAGCATAATCTTTGATTTTCTCATTTGGCGCTACGCGTAACCCAAACATTCGAGGAGGAGTGCCTAGCAAATTTCCGAACATAGCTAAAATTTAATGTAAGCTAAATTTAAGCTTTACACTGATTTCAGTTATGATTAGTTTCATACTATTATTTGGATGGTCTATGAAATTTCATAAGAAATGATATAGAATTACAGTACTAATGAACCGACAATCAAAGAAATAGAAGTTACAAAATTCAACGTGATGTAAAAGTAATTATATGCTTGAAGACTATTTTTATATCTGATTGGTTCTTTTTTTGGGCAACTATATATGATTGGTTCTAAAGTTAGTTACCACTTACCACCTAACTGAAAACACAATAGGTAAATTTCTTTTGTCGTAGAAAAGTACAAAAATTCTAAATCAGGAAATGAAAAAGAGAGAATCTTAAGATGATTCAAAAAGCAGCATGTGATTGGAGTGGAACTTACCGGCTAGGAAAAAGCCAAAGCCCCCCTCCCCCACCCATGCAATTTTTTCAAAGTCGATGGGTCCTCATTCTCCACGGCCCCTGGACCCTAGTGATTTGGAATAGACAAGACTTAAGAGCCTTTTTTTTGGCAACGACTCAAGAGCGACTTGCATTTTTTTTTTCTTTTTAATAACTTAGTTTCCTCGTCTGGGTCCAGACTAACGGCGAGTGTCCGTAACAGTTTATATTATCGGTTGGATTACGTCTCGGTCACAGGACGCTGGAAGAACCCAACTATTAAATTTTACTTCCAGTGACCAGCGGAATTCGAACCCGAATTTATATTGGGGTCAAAGCTCCCTCAATACCACTAGGCTGTCCTCATTATTTGACTTGGTTGACTTGCATTCTTTCTTTCATTCTTTCTTTCATTCTTTTTAGAGCACTTTGGTTTTTGTTTTTGTCCGAATAGTAACAATAGAACTTTGACCTTGCCTTAACATTCATACAAAAGAAAGACTTTGACCTTGCAAAAAAACGGAAACCTTAGAAAACTTGACCGTTTGTCCATCCCTACATAGCACATTTTTATAAAATATTTTAATGGGACTCTGCTTTATGCAAGGGCCCTAATTATTTTACAAAAATATTATTTTATCTAATATATGAAAAGAAATTAATATGATAATTAAACACACAAAAAACTGAAATATATATAATAATAAAATACGAGTTGTAAATGAATAAAACCTAGTATTATGAAAAGTTTTTGTTGCAATATTTTATTTTTATCTTCTTTTTCAAAAAATAAAATTTGTTTTCATCTTTTCTTTGAAATTGTTTAAATTATATTTGGCTTTGCATAGTTTAAGATATAGTTTATTACAATAGAAATATGTTTTATGGAACAAGATTTTCTCAGGTCCAGCGTTTGTTTACGGGTCTATCCAGATAACCTGTTGAACTTTTTATGCACGAGCTGAAATACAATAATAAAATCATACCCAAGACGTGATAGTCTAGTGGTAGTTCCTTGGCCGAGAGGTCAAGGGTTCAAACTCCCTAGGCTACGATTTGGGGAGGTGTGTCCAGGGCCGTAAAAGGTACAGACAAAGGCTGGCACCGGGCCTAGGTGGTGGGCGTAAGCCCAACACCTGGTTAATAAAAAAAAAATAATAAAATCATAAAAAGTGTGTAATCGAATTATCTTGTTTGACCATATAACGACGTCAAAACGAAAGAATGGTCCATAATTCACACCATGTTCCAGATATTTTTTATTTACTAAAACACTTTCATAATGAAAAAAAATTACATGTGTTTTGATCTTCAAATACCCAAAATATTTTTTTTTCAAAAAAATACCCAAAATATTAACGGAATGTTTCTATAAGCAATATTTTGCATGATCCGTAGTTTCGTCAACTCACAATTGCTAAATCAAAGTCAAACTAAGCGTCGAAGCGTATATAACGACGATTTAACCACGTGTCTGTGGTCGGGTGGTCAAGCCGTTCCGTGGATCTTTAAAGAAATCCGAGTTCGAATTCGTATCACACCAAATTTTTACACACTTGTAGTCACCAAGGCTTTCACATTCTCTGGAGAGAATGGTTTACCATTTTTTTGATAACAACGGTTTTACATACACTTATAAAAGTACCTACATGGCTGGCTACATGTAAGCGTTATTCAAATACATGTGGGATGTGTGCAGACTGCATAGTGCATACATAGTCGCGGAAAGATTCATGTGTGGTATAATTAAAACTGTTTATATATATGTACAGTATAGACGTTATAAACCAAGATTCCATAAATTAGAAAACATGATAAATTATTAATATTTGTTAGTTATAAGTTGGGCTGATTCAACATAAAACACAATCGATAAAATAATAAAGTTGTATCCTTTAAAAAGATTACTAGATTTTGACCCGCGCTTTAAAAGCGCGGGTATATTTTTATTCTAATATATTTATATATATATGAAAGAAAATGAGTTTTATATGTTTGTGTAAATCATTTTTGATATTATTTTATATTTTGTTTTGTTTTTGTTTTTGACAATTTTAATTTTTGTTACCTATACATATTTTTGTTGTTGCATAAAATTTCCACTTGCTCCCATATTTATATATTTTTATTTTATGTTTAATCGTGACCACAATTATTTTATTTTATTTACTAATTATTGCTAATATTATGTTGTTAATTGGGCTTTGTTAATATTGTTTTAAGTTTAAATTGTCAAATTAAATGGGCTTCAGCCCAATGAAAGTGGATAATTTAAGCCCAAAAAGTTGATTAAGCCCAATGAAAGTAGATAATTTAAGCCCAAAAAAATTACTGAATTGCCATTAATGAATCTATAATTGTTAGACAAATAGTAAGGGCATAATTGGAAAAATTTAAAATTTCATTAAATCTATAATTTAGGAATGATTCTGTTTTAATGGTATTGATTATTGAAGAAGATGTTCAAGAGAAAGCTTCCTCAAATTTTATTTTATCAGTTGTAATTTTCATTTTGCAGTTGATAGTTTTTTTTTTTTTTTTTTTTTTGTAATGCTACCATTTATATAAATAAAATAGTTGTTTAAAAAAAAAGAAGAAAAAGATACAAGTGGCCCAAATGAGCCTAAGCGGAAAGCCTAATATCATTAAACGGGCCGACTCTTTGCGTGTTAATGATCAATACGCAGCGTTTTAGTAACCTGGACCATTCCTTTTTTAAGAAAAATACTAGATTTTGATCCGCGCTTTAAAAGCGCGGGTATATTTTTATTCTAATATATTTATATATATATGAAAGAAAATGAGTTTTATATGTTTGTGTAAATCATTTTTGATATTATTTTATATTTTGTTTTGTTTTTGTTTTTGACAATTTTAATTTTTGTTACCTATACATATTTTTGTTGTTGCATAAAATTTCCACTTGCTCCCATATTTATATATTTTTATTTTATGTTTAATCGTGACCACAATTATTTTATTTTATTTACTAATTATTGCTAATATTATGTTGTTAATTGGGCTTTGTTAATATTGTTTTTAGTTTAAATTGTCAAATTAAATGGGCTTCAGCCCAATGAAAGTGGATAATTTAAGCCCAAAAAGTTGATTAAGCCCAATGAAAGTGGATAATTTAAGCCCAAAAAAATTACCGAATTGCCATTAATGAATCTATAATTGTTAGACAAATAGTAAGGGCATAATTAGAAAAATTTAAAATTTCATTAAGTCTATAATTTAGGAATGATTCTGTTTTAATGGTATCGATATGTGAATGCATGATCTCATTAAGGAAAGTATCAGTCTTGTAATACACATAATTTTTACAAAAAAAAAAACTGATCAAGAAAAGTTCTTCAGGATTCTCTCGCTCGAAGTATTCAAGTATGTTTAAGAATTAAGAATTGGTCCACATGATATAATATAAGACTGATACATCTCATGGCCTTCAAAAACATGTAAGAGAAGACATTATTATAACGTTTAGTTGTTAACTAGAACACTTCTCCGTTGAATCATTCTTATACTGGGAATAAATACGATGTCTGAGTGGCTACATCAGATGTCATCGAGACACATATGCATTATTTTATATTATATATAATCCTACAAGAGATCCAACAAAATGAAAAAAAAAGTCTGACAATATGAATCCTAGTCTTTATCAACTGATGTTGAGAAGGTTCGCGTCTTAAGAGCCCTCAGGCTTTTCATACTGCGGAAGTTCTGGAGGCTGTGGCGGTTGCTTTTCTGGTTTTTTGTTGTTGTTCAGTAAGTTTTTTGCGTATAAAGACCCAAACACGATGACCTGATCAATGAACTTGGTTAAGCTAAAGTATTAACATAATACTGGAAAGTCTAAGCTTTTTATAGGATTTAATGGTTCAAGTCCCATAAAATGTAAGTGAGAGTCAAAAGATGTACCGATCCGATACATTGCTCCCAGCTAAGCGGGTGAGAGAACCAAATGCATGAGAGCATGATGCTTGCAAGCTTTATTAAGACCAGATGAGAAACGGATGTGGTGTTAGTTATTAAGATGGATTATTAGGATTGCAATGTTTGTTATTGTACCTGTCTCGTTGTCATGATAGCAGCGAATGTTAGAGCACCAAATGTCCTAATGGTGTAAGAAATGAAGAACTGGCTCGCGGTTGCAACCTGCACATTAGTCTCTGGTAAGTTCAGTGGGCACTAAAGAGACAAGAAAGGAAGAATACATGTAGTTAGTACAAACTAAAGTACCATACTGTGGACCTCTGAGACTACATAAACGTAAGACTAGTTGAGGACAACACATGTTACTGTAATGACTAACTAGACCAGTAGAGGAAACTGAAACTTACTGTGGATAGCAGAGCAATGTCAAGTAAACAATCTCTATGCCGAGAAACAAAATCTACAGCTAGTAGTAAATGGCCTTGCAATATAAGTCCTACAAATAAAAAAAAGATTTACAAAATGATAAAGCAAAGAGCATGATCGATATAAGAAGATGAAACTATTTAACAGTGAAGATTGCAGCAACAAAGTAAGATTCTCACCGGTGAAACTGAGCACACAAGAACAAAGTGTTGTGTAGAATATTTGGTTATGTATCTCCATATTATATCCTTTAAAGAGTTTGTCTTGGAATGTGCTTGTAAAGCCATCAAACCTGTTAGAGAAAACACACAATCATGATTAGTAACAACAAAGTATCACAGATTCTTAACTTAAACCAGACAACAAAACCTCAGAATAATCCCACAAACAGTGTAACGAGTAACACAGATACACATACCCAAGATAGCCAGCCATAAGGGAAACACCCCACACTGTGTTTTCCCTTCCTTTATTGTACGGATTAACATCATCTCCTGCCTAAACATCAGTACATCTTATGTTACTGAAGCCTTTGAAATGACTGGAAATGAGTATAGAGAAGGTTTCTACCGGGAAAAGAATGAAGACAGAGCACCCCAGGGTGACTAGAAAAGCCACTAGATACTCAAATCCCTTGTACTTTTTCTGCATGATGAGAGTTCCCCACACCTGTACAGAGCCATAGATATAAGAACGGTGATGCTAACTTCACATGCATCTACCGGGAAAGAACCTTACAACATACCATTACTGGAATCATTTTGGCACATTTTGCTAGAGTTTGGACCGGGAAGCTCACATACTTGAGAGCCTGGATGCATTACAGATGGCAAAACCAATAGTTATAAAAGTCGAGACACTAAGTTCATAAACTAAGAGTGTTGTTCAAAGATACAAACCCTACCTCATATTGGCATGTTGTGGTTAAGATATTAGTCACTGAAATAAGACAATATTTGTAAACTGGAGCTACAGGATCCAAAACTTTCTTGCTTGCCTACGAATTAAAAAAGGATTCTTCAAACTTTTGGTAAATTAGGAATGAATTGTAAATACAAGTTGGGGTTCTCTGCTACTTTACCAGTAAAGCACCAGCAGAGACAGCTGAAGTAGTGAGACGATTACAGAAAACAAGAAACAAAGAGTACTTAAAGAACTCTTTGTTCAATCCATAAGGAACTCTCATGATCTTCTCCTACAAATTTACAAAAACCCACAAAGAAAGTTATAACCTAACAGAAACTGTCTGAATCATGACAACAAAAGAAAACATACCTGAAGAACACCATAAATGACAAGAGTTGACATAATGCCTGAAACCGCGAATACACCTTTCCATAACTTGTTCTCCTTTACTGTCTCCGGCTCAGCCATGTCCCATTCACCTTTGAAAAGCTCAGAGATTTCAAACTTACACGACGACCGGATACAATGCAATGACCGATCTAGTGAGATCGGAGAAACTTATGCCGCTAACTCTGAAACAGATTTTCCGGCGACTCTCCGACTAGATCCGGTTTTGCTCCACCGTCCTTCTCTCCTTTCCTTTCCTTTCTAAAGTACAGTTCGTTGGGGGTTTTTGTAAAGACCCGCCACGTCAGCACCCGAGTCAAAAAGGTCAATGAGACCTTCCAGACCAAGTAGAGGGTTTCCAATTAAAGAAATATTAAAGTAACGTGTGGCCCCTGAGAAACACAATCTTGTCAGTACGATGATGATGATGTGTAATGACAAAACAAAAAGAAAGAAGATAAGTACTAATCTAAAACTCGTGGTCGTGGTTTTTTTTTCTGTTACATCCTCGTAAAATGTCTGCTTCCTTTTGTTTTTTCTGAACTTGTAGATTTGGGTACGAAAACAAGAGACGAGAAGCAGCGTATCTGCGTTATTTGATCCCTGTAAATGGATTCTGCTTTATCTCCTCGCATTCTTTTCGCACATAGCTTCATAAGTTTAAGGTTTGATGATCACTCTCTCGCCCCCTTTGTTACGTGGGTTTGTATCGTGTGTTGTCTCCTTGAAAACAGTGGCTCTTACTTGTGCAGGTCGCCTAGGTTTGCAGCTACTAGTACTCGCTGGAGATTTGTTAGCGGTTCATCTTGGGAGACCAAGGCTATCGGGAACAGTGGAAGTCCTCTCAGAGGAACAGATGGGTCTTTGTTTGATCATGTTGACGCGGAGATCACGCCAGAAACTGTTGATTTCTTCGTGAGTGACGCAGAAGGTGATCCAGATTGTCCTACTCAAGGCTACTCCTCTATCGAACTCGCTCTTCAATCTCTACGCCAAGGGAAGGTTTGTTCTTGATGAAGACTCCATTGATTTATCTGTTGTGTAGATTCTTTCTTACCACGTTTCTTTCTTCCTATCAGTTTGTGATCGTTGTTGACGATGAAAACGGGGATGTTGAAGGGAACCTGATCATGGCGGCAACTCTAACGAGTCCAAAAGACATAGCCTTTCTGATGAAGAACGGTTCTGGTATTGTCTCTGCTGGGATGAAGAAAGAAGACCTCGAAAAATTAAACCTTACTCTCATGTCACCTGAAATGGAAGATGAAGATTCCGCTGCACCAACTTTCACCATAACTGTGGTAACGTTTTGCAAAAAAACATATATGATATGCATGACTGGATCTGAAAATTTGGGAGCTATAGACATTTCTTAAAACCTTTAATAATTCTTTTAAAAATAATTTCGGAAGCCTATATCTGCATATATAACCTCCAAAAATTTTGGGGACTAAAGCCAATGTTTCATAGATACGGCCCTGATGATAGGATTCTCTAGAAGGTTTCAGCTCTCTGATAAAGTAATTTGTTACAGGATGCAAAATCAGGAACATCAACAGGAGTTTCAGCATCAGACAGGGCTATGACGGTTCTTACACTTGCCTCTCTTGAAGCTAAACCAGATGATTTCAGGAGACCAGGTCATGTGTTCCCTCTCAAGTACAGAGATGTAAAACCAGTGGGCCTCAACTGATTATTCTCTCAGCCCAAATAGCCAATATCCTGCAACAAACAGAAGACTATGTTATTTCTGTTTAATGTTAGTGTCGGTAGAATTATAATAAAGTCTATCATAATTAGGAGATTGTGTCCTAATCCTATTAGAACCTGGAACTTATAAGGGGGTATAAATAGGGCAATAGATTGGGGTGAGTTATTATGGTTTCGAGACAAGCTCACGAGAGACAGAATTAAAAGGTTGTGTTTTATCTCTCAAAGGTTGTAATAAGCTTTTGTGTTTCTAATAAAGGATCAACGGGTTTGAGTAGTTGTGTCATTCAAAAGATCAAAGCATAAAGTAAAGGTTAAATCCTAACAAGTGGTATCAGAGCAATCCAGGTTCTGAGTGCTAGGGTGCTTTAAACTAGAATGACTAAACCTAAGATCGAAAGAATCGACATCGATCGGTTCGATGGGACTGGAGATTTTTTGCTATGGAAGGTTCGGATGATGGCTCACTTTGGTGTTCTAGGGCTAAAGGATATCCTAACTGATGAGAAGCTTCTAATGGATTCACCAGTCAACAAGGTAGAAGGAGAAAGTACCTCGAAGGACATGGAGAAGACAGAAGCCGAAGGCATCCCAACCATTGATCCCGTCAAGCTCGGGAAATCAGAGAAAGCAAAAGATCTCATTATTGTAAACGTGGGAAACCAAGTCTTAAGGAAGATCAGCCACTGTGAAACTGCTGCTGCGATGTGGACAGCTCTTAACACACTGTACACGGAGACGTCTTTGCCAAATCGTATTTACCTGCAACACAAATTTTACACTTTCAAGATGAACGATTCAAAGACTATTGATGCCAATGTTGATGACTTCCTAAAGATAGTAGCAGATTTAAACAACTTGAACTTGGATGTTGCGGAAGAAGTTCAAGCTATACTACTATTAAACTCAATGCCTCAGCGATATGATCAACTTAAGGAGACCCTCAAGTATGGTCGAGACACTCTCAAGATCAACGAAGTAACCGGGGCTGCACGATCTAAGGAGAGAGAGTTATTGGAAAGTGGTAAGCTCTCTAAATCTCAAGATGAGGGATTATACGTTGAGGATAGAGGAAGGACATCAAACCGATCATACAAAGGAGGAAGCAAGTATGGTAAAGGAAGATCACAAAGCAGATACGGGAGATCTAAGTCTCGACCAAAGTATGACAAGAACAAAAAGGGTTGTTTCATCTGCGGCAAAGAGGGACATTGGAAAAGGGAATGTCCAGACAAAGGGTCGAATAAATCTGCAAACATTGCACATGAACCGAAACAACCACTAGTACTTACAGTTAGTACTAAAGATTCAAAAGACGAATGGATAATGGACTCGGGGTGTTCTTTTCATATCACACCAAACAAAGATGTGCTGTTTGATCTAAAAGAATTCGAAGGAGGGAGAGTTCTAATGGCTAACAACACCCATTGTGATGTAAAAGGGATTGGTAAAATTAGGATCGTAAGACCAGATGGAACGATGGTGGTTCTCACGAATGTGAGATACATGCCGAATATGAGCCGGAATTTAATATCTTACGGGATGCTCGAACGATCAGGATGCCAATACGAAGGGAAAGACTTTATGATCAGGTTCTACAAGGATGGGAAGGAGGTCATATCAGGAAAGTTCAACGAAGGTCTCTATTATCTACAAGGGACAGTGTCTAAGGGAGAGGCAAACGTATCAAGGGCAGAAATAGACAAGACGGCTATATGGCACTCGAGACTATGTCATATGAGTTTAAAGAATCTGAATGTGTTGGTAGAGAAGGGATATGTACCGAAGAAGGAAGTGGATAAGCTTGAGTTTTGTGAAACATGTGTCCTGGGAAAATCACACAAGCAAAGCTTCCCCGCTGCGAAGCACACCACTAAAGAAATTCTCGAGTACATACACTCAGATTTATGGGGATCTCCATCAACTCCAGAGAGCCTGGCCGGATGCAAGTATTTTATTAGTTTCATAGATGATTATTCACGTAAAATCTGGATATATTTTCTCAAAACTAAAGATGAAGCCTTCAGAAAATTCAAGGAATGGAAAGAAGCTGTAGAAAATCAAACCAAGAAGAAAATAAAGTGTCTACGAACGGACAATGGTCTTGAGTATTGCAATCAGCAGTTTGACAAACTATGCAAAGACTCAGGCATTAAGAGACACAAGACTTGTCCATATACTCCACAACAAAACGGAGTTTCTGAACGGATGAACAGGACAATCATGGATAAAGTATGTTGCATGCTCGTTGAAACAGGATTAGGGCAAGAATTTTGGGCAGAAGCTGCTTCAACAGCAACCTACGTGATCAATAGGTCACCAAACTCATCTATTGACTACGAACTACCCTAAGAACGATGGACTGGTACGAAGTGTGACTTAAGTAACCTCAAGAGGTTTGGTTGTTCCGCATATGTTCACAAGGTACAAGAGAAGACGAGTCCAAGGGCCATAAAAGGAGTGTTTATGGGATATCCGTTCGGGACTAAAGGATATCGTGTATGGATACCAGAAACTGGTAAGTGTGACACCAGCAGGAACGTGGTGTTCAACGAAGAAGAGCTTTACAAACACACAATACATGATCCTAGGAAAAGCATCGAAGTTGAAAGTTCGGAAAATAAACCAAAAGGTACAAGGCGAGTGACGTTTAAAGAAAGCTTAATAGAGGGACCAACTCCATCAAAAACAAACAATGAAGAGCAAACATCTCGAGATGGAGAATCTAGTATAACAGAAACGTCGGATATATCTAACAGCTCTGAAGAAAGCACATCAGGGGAAGAAGAAGAAACTGTCTCGGAATCAGAGACAAGTTTAGAAGATTATATGTTGGCTAGAGACCGAGTAAGAAGACATATAAAACCACCATCAAGATTTGAAAATGAAGATTTCGTAGCCTACGCATTGGTGGCAGCAGATGAGATAGAGATTGAAGAACCTAAGACCTTCATGGAAGCAATGGCAAGTACGAAAAGAAAGCAATGGAAGAATGGAGCAGATGAAGAAATGGATTCACTCCAACGAAATCATACATGGATATTGATTGAGAAACCTGAAAATGCAAAGGTTATAGGATTCAAATGGATTTGCAAATTGAAGCCAGGTATACCCGGAGTAGAAGAACCGAGATATAAGATGAGACTGGTAGCTCAAGGTTTCTCACAGCAAGAAGGAATTGATTATAATGAAGTGTTTTCTCCGGTGGTGAAACACGTATCAATTCGCATCATGCTTTCAATCGTAGTAAATAACAACTACGAACTCGAGCAAATGGACGTAAAGACGGCGTTCTTACACGGAGACTTAGAAGAAAGAATTCTTATGAAGCAACCTGAGGGCTATGTGAAGAAAGGGGATGAAAACAAAGTCTGCCTACTTAAGAAGTTCTTATATGGGCTAAAACAATCTCCAAGACGATGGAATCATAGGTTTGATTGTTTTATGAAGACTCAACAGTTTGTAAGGAGCAAAGAGGACCCGTGCGTCTACATGAAGAATGTTAAAACGGCACAAGCAGTATTCTTACTCCTATATGTTGATGACATGCTCATAGCCTCAGGAGATAAACAAGAGATTAAGAACATCAAAGATAGTCTGAGCAAAGAATTCGAGATGAAAGACTTGGGAAAAGCTTCAAGAATATTAGGGATGGATATCATAAGAGATAGAGCAAAGGGGAACTTAATATTGTCGCAAGAAAGTTATCTACGAAAGGTAGTAGAAACATTTGGAATGACATATGCAAAGGCAGTGCAAACACCAACATCCTCTCAGTTTAAACTAAGGAGACTCAGACCAGAGCAAATAGAAGAAGAAAGAAAGTTCATGGAAGAGATTCCATATTCCAGTGCAGTAGGGAGTATTATGTATGCAATGGTCGGTTCTCGACCGGACCTAGGCTTTGCGGTAGGATTAATAAGCAAATATATGTCTGAACCGGGAAAAGAACACTGGGAAGCTACTAAGAGGGTTTTAAGATACCTAACCGGAGCCACGGGGAGGTGTCTAACATTTACTAAAGGATCAAAGTTCAGCATCGAGGGATTTTGTGACTCTGATTATGCTACCGATCTAGACAGAAGAAGATCCGTTACTGGATATGTATTTCAAGTTTGGGGAAATACTATAAGCTGGAGATCAGGGTTACAAGACGTAGTAGCTCTTTCAACAACCGAAGCAGAGTATGGCTCTAACCGCGGCTGCGAAAGAAGCTTTATGGCTCAGACGACTATGCAAGGAATTAGGATTTGATCAAGAAAGTGTCAAGCTAAACAGTGATTCACAAAGTGCTATAGCCCTAGCAAAGAATCATGTTCATCACGAACGAACTAAGCACATTGACACTAAGTATCATTTCATCAGAGACGTAGTTGAAGACGGCAGTGTTACTCTATCAAAGATCCATACTAGCAAAAACCCAGCAGATTTTCTAACTAAAGCCTTACCAGGGCAAAAGTTTGATCTCTGTTGTGAACTCCTTAAGATAGCTTAAGCAACCGGCACGGCAGGTAACTTCGTTATCGATTCACCTCGCACAAGAAGAAGTAACGAAAGTTAGAGCACAAACTTTACTTCTTATCGATAACAAGTAAGCTCATGGTTACAAGGAAGTTACCTGCTAGGAAGTTGCGAGGTAAGGGGTTCTTAGCTCAAGGTGGAGTAAGCTGAGACATGATAGAACAAGAATCTAAGGAGAAACCCAAAATCATAAGATAACTCAAGTTAGGGAACGTCTTAAACAGTTAATGAAAAAAGAAAAAAAAAGGACTGAAGGGAGACGAGTACCTAAAGTGTTCAAGGAAGCTCAATGGATCACCGGGAAGAACTGGCGATGGGGAAAAACGTCTTAAACAGCTGAGATTAGCTGAAGGGAGACAACAGTCGTCACTAAACACAGCAGAGGAAAGCAACTAGGTTCGCCGGAGAAGCTGCAAGTTGATCAGAAAATTGAGAGTTTGAACTTCACTATCAATACAGGATAAAGGCAGAAAAACGATAGGATTACAGCTAAACCTCGAAGAAACGAAGAACAATTACCGGAAAAAGGGACGTCATTGTTCCGGTGAAGTATCTCTAAATTCCGAAGGCTCAAGAGAACCACTTCCTCAGGGAAAAGAAGAAGTCGCGATCTTTCTTTCAAGAGGAACAAGCATCGGAGTGAGAGACGCCATCGAAAAAGCATCGCTGGTGGGTTCAATCGGATCTCGGAGGAGCTGAGTCAAAGGTACTAAGAAGGCGAGTCGGAGGCATAGATCGGAGTCCTTGACGAAGGATATGCTCGATAAAAGCCTCTGGTATATGGAATCGCCGCACAAAATCACCGATAGAGACCATCCATGGTGAAGAGGGACTTCTGTCGGCTTCGGTAATCACGAGACGAAGAAATGAGGAGAAGAAATCATTTGGGCCCAAGGTGGAGTTTGTAAAACCAGTGGGCCTCAACTGATTATTCTCTCAGCCCAAATAGCCAATATCCTGCAACAAACAGAAGACTATGTTATTTCTGTTTAATGTTAGTGTCGGTAGAATTATAATAAAGTCTATCATAATTAATTGATTGTGTCCTAATCCTATTAGAACCTGGAACTTATAAGGGGGTATAAATAGGGCAATAGATTGGGGTGAGTTATTATGGTTTCGAGACAAGCTCACGAGAGACAGAGTTAAAAGGTTGTGTTTTATCTCTCAAAGGTTGTAATAAGCTTTTGTGTTTCTAATAAAGGATCAACGGGTTTGAGTAGTTGTGTCATTCAAAAGATCAAAGCATAAAGTAAAGGTTAAATCCTAACAAGAGACGGTGGAGTTTTGAGAAGAGCCGGTCACACTGAAGCTTCAGTGGATCTAATGATATTAGCTGGTTTACGTCCGGTCTCTGTTCTTTCAGCCATTCTTGATCAAGAAGATGGCTCTATGGCTTCACTACCATATATGAAAAATCTTGCTTTGAAATACGACATTCCCATTGTCTCCTTGACTGATCTAATCAGGTAAGTGAAGATTGCAATTGTATTGAAGAAAGTGAGATAAGTAAGCTGCTAAAGTTTTGCCAATGTTATAGATATCGAAGAAAGCGAGATAAGCTTGTGGAGAGAATCACCGTGTCTCGTTTGCCAACCAAATGGGGTCTGTTCCAAGCTTATTGCTACCGATCAAAACTAGATGGAACTGAAAATATAGCCCTTGTTAAGGTACATCAAAACACAACTTGCTTTGAATCAAAATCTTGATCAGTTTTGGTTATGACCAGTCTTGTGTTGTTTCTGTCTGACTCTTAACCAGGGAAACATCGGAGACGGTCAGGATATTCTTGTACGAGTGCATTCAGAGTGCTTAACCGGAGGCATTTTCGGTTCAGCACGGTGCGACTGTGGAGACCAGTTGGAGTTAGCCATGCAGCTAATCGAGAAAGAGGGAAGAGGCGTGGTTGTGTATCTTAGGGGACACGAAGGAAGAGGCATTGGTCTTGGTCACAAGCTTAGAGCTTATAACTTGCAAGACGAAGGACATGACACTGTTCAGGCCAATCTTGAACTTGGTCTAGCAATTGATGCTCGTGAATACGGTATCGGTGCTCAGGTCAGCCATAGTATATTCAATTTTGGTTTTAAAGTTTTTCTTCAGTTATGTGGTTAGGACCAAATTAATCGGTTTGGTTATGGAAAAAATGGTCCAAAATGTAGATGCTTCGGGACATAGGAGTGAGAACCATTAGGCTGATGACGAATAATCCGGCGAAGTTCACAGGACTGAAAGGGTATGGACTGGCCGTAGTTGGGCGAGTGCCGGTGGTGACACCAATCACCAATGAGAACAGAAGATACATGGAGACCAAACGCAAGAAGATGAGTCACATTTATATCTCTGATACTGATCAGCATTTGCTTTGACCATAAGCTTTTGATTAAAATCGATTTTCCTAGACATTATTTGAGAAGTGATTTTGCCATATATTATCACTACATTGATTTTGCAAGAAAAAAAATGACATGTCATAGTTATAAGATGACATGGATTAAAATTAATTGTGACATAAACATTACATTTAATGTTAATTTATATTTTTGGTAAGATTTTTATAAGATAAAAATAACCGTAGATCATCAGTAATATAACAAAAATCATATAATACTAAGAACATAAATATAATAATACTTTTACAATTTTCAAAAATTTACTTTTATAATTATATAATTTTGTTACTAAAACAATTATTCAAAACTTAATGCAATTTTAAAAGAATTGTAATTTTTTAATCCCAATATCATTATTATTTTTTCAATATCTACAAATTTTAAAGATATTATTTATTTTTATGTTTTTGTAATTATATACCTAATTTTTTTTTTAATTTTGAAGATTTTGATTTAATAAATTTTAACCAAACGAAATAAATTAAAAGTCTTTCTAAAATTATATATATATATATATATACATATTATAAAAAATTACTTTAATTTTGATATATAATTAAATTAAATTTAAAATTAAAGTGAACCAAATAATAAAATCTACAAAATTACAAAAATAAAATATAATTTAAAATTTAAAACTCTAATTTCTACATTGTGTAAGAAAACACCTAGTTTTGTATCTATCTGTTAAGCGATTTAATTACACATATAATTCAATGCAAAGCCCATATTTGTTTATGGTCCATCCAAACCCATTAGTAACGCCATTTGTGATCTTTCGTTTTGAGAGTCCCACATCGGGAAGGCGGAAAAGTGAGAGGCAGAAGTTGGAATATAAATAGAGATAATTGGCCAATACACCCCAAATGCGGGTCTATACTAGTCAATTGCCCATGATGGGACTGATTTATTTTGTCTGACCAAATTGCCCTTCTTTCTCTCTCTCCTTCCTTCCTGCATTTACATGTGGGTGTGTCAGTTTTTTTTTTTCATTTTCGTTATCAATGCTCTTCTCTCCTCTTATCATTTTCAAAATGAATTACATGCAAAATAAATATGTTAAATATTTTTGAGTTCACTTTGATTCTTAAAAAATAATTTTAAATATGTTATTAGAGAAGTACATACAATTAAATTACATCAATTTTTTGATGATATCAATTTTCTGGGTTTTAGATTCGACGTCGTGTTAGTGGTTAACAAATATTGTAGACGTTAACAGAAGTGTTAGTTGTTAACAATTATTTTTACGCTTCGCGTTAATAAATGTGTTTGCTGTTAACAAATATTGTAGACGTTAACAGAAGTGTTAACTGTTAACAATTATTTTTACGCTTCGCGGAAATAAATGTGTTGGCTGTTAACAAATATTGTAGACGTTAACAGAAGTGTTATATGTTAACAAATGTTTTTACGCTTCGTGTTAATGAGAGGAAAGAGAAAGGACATTCTCGGCATTTTCTTGCCAAATGGTTGTGTCAGTGTCCTTCATGTCCAATCAATGGTATTTTGCTAATTTGAGCTTCAAATATGGGTAGTTCACTAAATCACTCATATAAATAAAGGTCTCCTTCTCCAATAACAAATCACGCAGCCATGTGGTGAGTACAAAGCGAACTATTCTTTTGCCTTTTACTAAAGAATACCGTGTGCTCTCCACGCTAAGTGCATACGTCTATTTTTGGAGGATCCTACTTTTGAGTGGGCCCAACAACTATTAGTTGAATTTTCTAACTCTAAACCGACTTTGGTTGAATTGCTTGTTTGGGTTTTCTAGTATGAATGAACCAAAGTTTATTCAGCTGTCTTCTTGGTTTATTCAATAAGCGGTACAAACACTAACGTTTTGTTATTTACTACTCAATTTTTTGCACTCAGTCCATCAAATCTTTTATATTCTCTTAATCTCTTTAGATAACAAATAGACTAAAATACAACATTTTTGAAATCGAATCGGTAATGAAACAGTGATTGGTACTGAAAACAAATTTATTACCCGAAACCAAATTTGACATAATAACCGAACCGTTCAAACCGGAGATAGAATCATAATGAAGGGACAAAAATAATCACCCTAACTTTTTTTTTGAATTACCAGGAGTTTCGGGCCGAAGCCCTAATCCCCTTAGGCTTAAAACCACAACATGTAATATTGGTTTCGTCCCAGCGGTCACTCGAACTAGGGACCTCTGACACAATAACCAATGTCCTTTCCGGTTGAGCTAATGACCTCTGGT